>PVJI01004445.1:0-108344 GCA_004026765.1 Micronycteris hirsuta | reverse complement strand
CGCCGGTTCGATTCCCAGTCAGGGCACATGCCTGGGTTGCAGGCCCAGTGGGGGCCACATGAGAGGCAACTACACACTGATGTTTCTCTCCCTCTCTTTCTCCCTCCCTTCCCTTCTGTCTAAAAATAAATAAATAAAATCTTTTGAAAAAGCTTCAATCAGCCCTGGCTGGTGTAGCTCAGTGGATTGAGCATGGGCTTGCAAACCAAAGCGTTGCTGGTTTGATTCCCAGTCAGGGCACATGCCTGGGTTGCGGGCCAGGTCCCCAGTTGGGGACACATGAGGGGCAACCACACATTGATGTTTCTCTCCCTCTCTTTCTCCTTCCCTTCCAATAAATAAATAAAATCTTGAAAAACAAATAAATAAATAAGCTCCAATCAAAGTTAAAAGGCTTTACTTACTTCTGCGTAGTACTGCTTGTGTGAAAAGCCTTTTGGAGCCAGTTCAAATGCCCTTCCTTCATCCTATTTCTTAACGCAACCTGACAAAGAATTGAATTACTTTAAAATTCTTAAAAGAACATTTTGAGCCCTGGCTGGTGTAGCTCAGTGGATTGAGCGCAGGCTGAGAACCAAAAGGTTGCCAGTTCAATTCCCAGTCAGGGCATATGTCTGGGCTGTGGGCCAGGTCCCCAGTGGGGGCCATGTGAGAGGCTACCACACATTGATGTTTCTCTCCTTCTCTTTCTCCCTCCCTTCCCTTCTGTCTAAAAATAAATATTAAAAAAAAAAAAAACACACACACACACACAACATTTTGAGGGGGAAAAAAGTGAATGTTACATATTAATACCTTGGTTTTCATTTAATTTGAACTTTTTTGGCAAAAAATATACCAATTACTTTAATGGTAGATATGATTTCAGATTACAGGTGATTTCTGCTTAACTCTTGATGTTTTTCAAAATTCTGCCAGTGTATTGCTTTGAATCAGGAAAAGAATAAAGGATTGAATAAATGAAAGGAGAAAGCAGCTCAGGGTGTCTGGTCTTTGGTAAAAACGGAAGGGGCAGTAGTAAGATTCATTAAATAATTTGCTCCACTTCCCTTACGTCTCTCAGAGGACCTCCTAACTCAGGATGCAGGAAGCTCTTATCTCTATATTCTTACTTTTTTCTCTCTTCTTCCTATCTTTGTCCCCAGTACTGCATCCCTTTCTGTTTTGGGTGGGAAGAAGGATACAACAGAAAGAATCATCACCTCCATGTTCAGGACATTGTTTACAGAGGTTTGATTGTGGCAGGTGCTACATGGTTCCTGCCCTTGAGCTTACAAATCCTTCTTCAAACTTTCTCCTTCTCTCTTTTCCTGAATTTTAAAAAACTACCTATCTTTTTTCTGATCAAGAAATGTTTATTGAACATTCCTCACATCATATTCGAAATGCCCTGGGGGGTGGGGGAAATAAATTAATGTACGTGAATGAACAAATTAGCAAGAGTACAATCTTGAAGACAGCGGATAAGGAGGGACTTCTAGGCAGGGGACATGTCTTGGACAGTGCGGAGCACTTCTTCAGGACACTGATCTCCTTGGCCCGACAGGACCAAAGGTACGTGCAGTGGCTAGTGTGGATAACACTAGAAAAGAAGGCGAAGTGAAAAAGTGCCTTTAGCAAGACTAGACAGTCATGTCTCGTGGGCCACAAGGATGTGTTGCGTGTTTAGTTATGTATGTTTCATCCATTTAACAAGCATGTGTGCACCTACTATGTCTGAGGCGCAGTTTTAAGCACCAAACACATTCTGGTGGGGGCGGGGAGACAGCAAAAAAGATGGTGTCAGGTGTTGGGAGGTGTTCTGAAGACAATCAAATAGGGCCCTGTCAGAGTATCTGTGGAACTACCTTCGACATGTCGGTCAGGGAAGGCCATACAAGGTGACATCTGAACCTGAGCTAGGCATAATGGGAAGAAACGGCAAATGCCAAGGTCCTAAGACACACAGACCACGGTGTGTTCAAGGAAGAGAAAGACGGCTAGAGCCTAGTGAGCAAAGGGACGGGACAGGGAAAACCAGATAATTCTTTTACGGTAAGTCTTCCTGCTTACGGCAATTAAGACGAAGAGCAGAATCTCAGCTCCTTTTCTGGGAATACTCTCTTTGCTACGTTATTTGGAAGAAGTGCTGTGAGGGAATTTGGGAAAACGGCTAGCAGGTTTGCCTGTCCCTGAGCAAGGGGCATCCGTCCTCTAGATGTCATACTCACCTCCCCTTCTTCCTCATCGCTCACGAGGCCAAGGTGTAACCCCATACCAGGAAAGTCAGCTTTGCTCCAGAGGAAAGGACATCAGGTCTCAGCCTGACCGCCTCTCCCCTGGATGGGGGGGTGGGCGGAGGCCACGACCCTGGGTGGAGAACTTAGAGCTGATCTCATCTACTCGTGAATTCACTTGCTTTACAGATCCTGGTAAGCACCTCCCCGCACAAGACACTGCCACCAAGCGCCTCACAGAGGGTTCCTGGGTATGCTCAGACTGTCCACTTCACAGATCCAACAGGTTAAGTAACTTGCTCAGGATCACACAGCAGGAAGTGGCACAGTAAGGCTGAAACTCAGTTTCTCTTTTTCAATTTCATAATTTGTTAATTGGACATGAATATTCCTGACATTCAGGAAGTTAGAGAATGACATATCAAAATCCACATACTCCACAGAGAGCTCAAATACAACTTGAAGCCTCCTATGTACCTCTCCTCTTCCTGCTAAACAATGCGGCCTCCGAGTCCTCCCACTTGGGAAACACTGCAAATGGCATCGACACCCATTCCAGAGGACAAGCCAGAAATCCTCATAGGTACCATGGACACCTCCCTCTTCTTCCAATCAGTCACCAAACTCAATGAACTTGACATCTATTTCTATTTCCACTACTCCTCCAACCCTTCTGCTTTCTACAAGTATCATTCCTTATCTGGATTACAAAGGCTTCCTAACTGGTCTCCCTGCATCTACTCTTTCCTCTTTGCAGTCTAATCTTCATCCTTCTTAAAACCTTTCAATAGCAGCTCTTTGCTCTTAGCATATAGGCAAAAATCACTTGTATGGCATGCAAGGTTTCATGTGGGCTTTCCCCTACTCAACATTCCAGCTTTATTTATCTCTGTTTTGAAGGCTCCAGCCTTCTTGCAGTGCCTTATAACCCCCAAGCTCCCTCCTACCACAGCCTTTGCACATGCTGCTCCTCCTTTCTCCACCTGACTTTCCCCTTTCTCGGCTCAGTCTTCCTTGAGCCGACTGTATCGTTCCTTGGCATCTGTCACTTTGACAATTTTATATTTGTTTGTGAGAGTAATTATCTATCTTTCCTAGTTGGCCAAGGACCAAGAACCACTTGCTTAGTACAAAATACACGCTGAACAGGTAATAGGCAATGTGTATGTATCACTACCATGCCAGGCAGTGTACCTAGCACTTTACATTATTAATTCACTTAAGAACTCCCAAGATCCCTTTTTGAGGTTGGTAAGTGAGCCCCATTTTACATAAGCAAAGTCAAACAAGCTAAGTGGCAGAGCTGGGATACAATGACCTCAGGCAGTCAGTTTCTAGAGTGTGTGTGCAAATACTCACACTTTGATTCCTCACTAGCATCTGCTGAATGCAGGAGGGGGTTGAGTGATTTTGATAGAACTAAACAGCAGCATCAGTAACATCGGCTGAACTAAAACTCATTTCACTCGGGTTTTGTTAAAGATCTTATGTTTGACTGGAACATCTGCTGCCAAACATTTCTCTTCCTAGCACTTTATTCCAGTTGCTTTAGAAATCCGTTTGCCTTCACTGGTATTATCATGACTGATGTTGAGCAGAAGACGTGGCTCAGCAAACTGCTAGGGGTCAGGAGAAAGTTGGCTTTGGAGCGAGACAAACTGTGGATCACTTGGAGTATGGGTAATACACATAAGGCCAATTCAAAGATCTTCACAGAAAGATCTTCACGGATGTCATCTCACTTAACCTTCATTGATTCCTAATAAAGTTACACACACAGGGCAGTTCTTCCTCAGTTAACAGATGAAGCAAAAGGCCAGAATGAGACCGCTAAGCCATAGGAAATCAACCAGTTACAGGATGGAGTGAAGAGGGTGACCCACACTTCTGCTTTAGAACTGCAACAATATCGCTAGCAAAGTCCACTTCTTCCTCTCTTAAGTATTAAAGGTAGCTGGTCCAGCCTTCCTAATTCTTGAGTGGCACTTCTCAGTGAGGGCAGGGTTTCTCTTACGCTTTCCCAGTATGGCTAGAGTAGGGCAATTATTCCACAAGTTCAAGCTTCGTGGTCAAGAGCTCTACAAGATACCTACATCCAATTAACCCTAGAGCAATATGGTGAAAATGCAACAATTCAGAAAATTCTTCACATAGAGCCCAAGTACCAATGTCAGGGGAAGTCAAGAAACTGTGTGCACATTTTATGTGCATTTAACTAAGAAGAGGCTTTCATTAGTTCCTTCCAGGGCTTAGACTAAAATCGGCTAAGAATCACAATCCTTTACGCCTGTACACGCTTTCTGGCTCACCGTTGTGCCTTTATGGAAGCATCTTAGCAGATTAAATATTTCTATTCCTTTAAGTAGCAGGTAGCTATGGGTGGAGGTCTAAGAGAAATCCAAATGCCCACCCCATGTGAGTTAGACCTTAAACCAACAGAGGTTTCACATCCTATAAATGGGTCTAACGGAAGTAATTAGCATTCATTCACCTCCTTGGAAGGGGGAAGCTGTGTGTAAGGCCAAGGGCAGTCAGGAGCGATCGAATCCAGTCCCGAGCAGGCCACTAACCGGCTGTGTAACCTTGTACAAGTTGCATACCCTCTCTGGGCTTCAGTTTCCATATCTGTGAGTTGAAAAGTTGAACCGCATGGTCTTTAAGGTCCTTCCCAGCCGTAAGCCTAGTACCACGAAGGCCCAGCCATGAAAGCAGCTTCCTGTGGGCGCGGCGCAGGGCTTTAACGGTCCACCCTCCCCCGCTCAAGCCCGCGAAACCCTCTTCAACACGCCCCTCGGAGTGACGGTGCTTCCCCAACCGCAGTCGGAATACGGCTCCGCCCCTTCCCGGGGGCGTCCCGTCGTGCCCCGCGCTGAGGTCCTAAAGAGGCGCGGCGCCTCCCGCCTTTCCGCGGCCTCGACCCCGAGCTCATCTCCCCAATTCTCCCGGGCGCCCTGTCCTATCAACGTCCAGTAACCCAGCCAATCACGCGGGCCCAGAGCCTTGCCTTCGGTCCACTCTCTTCCCAGCGTTTAGCCCGTCTGAGACCAAGGCCTTTACCAGGCCAATCCAATCACCAGCCCACCCAATCTCACTCGCCCTCGGCCAATCTACGCGCCCCATTCCGCTGCCCGCCCAACCAACCCGGGCCTTGAAACCAGTGGGCGAATGGACGAAGGGCGACCCTTCAACGCTAAATGCCTGGCCAATTGGGGATTCCGCGTGGCCACGGCGGCAGCCAATCCACGTGGAGCGCGGTGCCGCCGCTGAGAGGTCCGGCCCGAATATCCCTCCGCCTTCTTCCCTCCCTCCCTCTCTCTCCCTCCCTGCTATCCGTCGTTCACTTACAGCCTCCCTTCCTTCTTTCTCCCTCCGCCACCCGAGCACCAGCCGCGCTGTGAGCTGCCCCCGGGGTCCCTCCCCCGCCGCCAGAGGAGCAGCTGCCGCCGCCGCCAGCAGAAAATTGGGAGGAAGGAAGGAAAGGAGGAAGGAAAGGGAGCCAGAGCGACTAACAAGAGGGAGCCGGTGAATGGGCTGGTGGTGACCCCCGCCCCCCACCCCACCCTCCCTTCCCACCCGACCCCCAACCCCCATCCCCAGTTAGAGCCGCCGCCCCAGAGGCCGGACCGTCGTCTTAGGAGGAATTCGCCGCCGCCACCTCCGCCATGGAGCTGATCACCATCCTCGAGAAGACCGTGTCTCCGGGTAGGACGCGGGGGCCGGGGGTCGGGCTGAGGTGATTAGGAGGGGGAAGGGAAGCCCTGGTCCTTCTGACCCTGTCCCCTTTTCCACTTTCCTTCCTCCTAGATCGGCTGGAACTGGAAGCGGCGCAGAAGTTCCTGGAGCGTGCGGCTGTGGAAAACCTGGTGCGTGCCATCCCGCCGGCCCCCGTTCCTCCGTCTCCCCATCCTCTGCTTGCGGGCCTTCCCGCCCTCCCGGAGGCCCAGGCCTCGGGAACCCACCCCGCCCCATCCCGTCCCCCTCCCCCCCAACCTAGTCCAACCTAACCCCGCCATCGGGAAGCCGGTGGGTGTGTCCCGCCCCGGGCCCCGGCATCTGGCCAATGGCGCTGCGCGCCGGGGTGACTGCTGCCCAATCGCCTCGCGGCCTGAGGGCGGCGGTGCAGCGGGAGGGAGAAAGGGAGGGAAGGGAAGGCAAGTTAGGCTGCGCCGCGCTGCGTGTTCAGCAAGGGTGGGGGTGGGGGAGCCGGGCCTAGGGGCCATGTGGAAGCTCCGGGCCCAGCTGCCCGGCCTTTTCGGACCGGAGCCGGGTTCTCCTTCCTGTCCCGTGGCTCCTGTGATTCTCTTCTCCTACTTCTCAGAGCTCTACCCTTTACCATCTCCCTTGGTCTGTGCTCACAGACAGGCCTGGTCCCCGAATGCCTGTTAGCCCATTCTGGGCAGTATTCTCCCATCCAGTCTGATGATTCCTCTCCCGGGTTTTTTTAATTCGATGAGTAGAGAATCTGTACCCAGACAACAGACTTGGGGCTCATTCTTGACATCGGGCCTGTTTCCAGATGAGATCACAGAGGAAAGTTACTCGTTTATCATAATTTAAAATTTAAGGGGTACAGGAAAAATGAAGATAAGTCCACTGGAGTCTGGACTTCTGCATAAAAATGTGGGGTAGATTGATTGAAACAGCCTGTGCCAGCGGTGTTTCTCTTGGTGTCCCTTTCCTGTTGGGGGAATGGGAAGCAGAGGGAAAGGTGGATCATACTTGACATCTTTTAAAGGTAATAAGTCTAAATAACTCGAACCACATGTGTTCTTTGCGTTATTCAGGCAAATAATGTAACCAAAAAATAGTGACAAGGCCTGTTTTATACAAGCTGCCTTTGAGTGATTTTCTTTTTTTACTTTGCCCTTAAATGTGCTAGGTATTACTACCTTTTTATTGTTAACTTTCTATAGAAAAGATGTTTCCCACTGGTATAGGCTGATGGTGTTTCCATTCGGAGTATGTCCGTGTTTCTGCTTTCGTTAATTTGCAAGAAGTCTTTTATGTTGTTCTTAACTTTAGTAGTACATAATTAATAAGACTTTCTAAGAGTTATCTTCTGCTGTGATTTACAGAACTTGTTAGTGATAAGAAACAGTCTGCTTTTGATTTTTCCTGTTAAGTTTTCAGGAACATAAAAGATTATAGACAGCTTTTTCAGGCTTGAGGAGTGTGTATTAAAATTTCTAAGGGAGTAGCCTTGGGGTTCTGCATTACAAAAGACTGAGTGTGCTGTTCTAGAATCCATGTTTAGTGGACAACTCGAGTCCAGAGTATATAGGAGCCTTCAGTGTGTTAACTGTTGGTTATTAAATAGAAAATAATTTGCCTTGACATTTTTATCTTTTCACTTTTCCCCTAATTCTAAGTATCATTTTTTTGCTTATAGATCTGCTTTTTTCATTGTCCCACTTGCTGAACACTCACAACCAAAATAGAGAGGACCAGCTTCCTAAGTCTGTGTTTTCTTTCAGTTTATACGTTTTTCCCTCTCATACAAAACTGCCTGCTTCCATGAGCTCAGAAGCCACTCTGAGTGTCATTCCTTTTGGACTAAGGTTTTTTTAATTTAGAAAAATATTTTACTTTTTACTCCATCATTACATATTCATTTATTCTACAAATACTGAGTACCAGGCACTGTTTTAGGTACATTAAAACATTTCTTTGACTACTAGATTGTCAACCTTGCTTTAGTTCTGAGGGATCTAATGTGAAGATTTGAGCAGTGAGTTCTTGTTAAATGCTGAAGCTGCATGAGAAACTGGATGATTTCTTTAACGTACTGACGTTTTCATAGGAGTCTTGAAGTAGGTATTGTGGAGTTTTCTGAGACATTATGTGTCCTAAAGAAATGTAGGTTTCCCCCAGTGTTTCTGGTGCTCTGTGAGCTATCTTCAGTTGACAGAATTCCCAAGAGAGATTTTCATTCACCAGTGCATCTTCTTTTCACAGCCTACTTTCCTTGTGGAACTGTCCAGAGTGCTAGCAAATCCAGGAAACAGTCAGGTGGCCAGAGTTGCAGCAGGTCTACAAATCAAGAACTCTTTGACATCTAAAGATCCAGATATCAAGGCACAGTATCAGCAGCGGTGGCTTGCTATTGATGCTAATGCTCGACGGGAAGTCAAGAATTATGTAAGTAGCTTTCGTCTCTCTTTGGTCATACAGCCTGGGAAACAAGAAAAAACCTTTGTCAGTTCTTCTATCATTGACATGGGGTAGAGCTGATGGTATAGTAGGTTTCTAGTACTGGTACTGCACTTGAAGATAAAGAATTGTATTTGGTTTAAGTTTCAATCCTGTTAACGGGTTGGAATTTTTTTCACATAACTGAGATAGACTGCAGCAGTTTGGGAAACTTAAATTAGATGCCAGAATGTGTATAGTCTCTGGAAAATTGGAGTGGTATATAAATTGATGGTTCCCAAACTTGGGTTTTCAGAATTACTTAAGGAATTTTTAACAATATGTTTCCAAACTCCTTCCAGAAGTTTTGATTTGCAGTGTGAGGCTTGGGGATATTTTTAAATTCTATTCCCAAGTGATCCTTCCAGTCAGCCAGCACCCAACTCTTGTGGAAATTCTGCTGTAAATAATTCTCATTGTTTGGTGGTTTAGGTGTGCTGCTATGTGGAGTTAGAAGGGGAGTTAAATCGTCTCTTGAGCCTTTCAAACCCAGAGAATTTGTGATGTAAGATTGACATTAATGGTGTTTTTATCAAATACTTAGCAAATTATGAAAAACTTTCTTTAGAAACATGTGGCTTTTAAGCAAGGCATTTAGAGTGGGCTGATGAATTTTGCAGAAAATGAGTATACTTTGTTGCATTACGGAGTTCTTGTGACTTTTTGTTGAATTAATAATTCATATTTCTAGGTGTAGCACAAGGTTCAGAATATATGGGCAGATGTGTTTTGCTTTTTTTTAAATGAAACTGTTTAACTTCCTGTCCTGTATGTATAAGGCACAGAGAGCAAGTCAAGCATCATTGGTCCTTGGTGTTTGAGGGGAAACCAGTGGAGGATTCTTGCGTGTACTTGTGCAGGTGGTGATGTGATACCGTGCAGGTGTGGTTGTGATGTGCACATGATATTTGCTGTTTCCTGGTTCTAGGTGTCAGCGTTAGGTAAATTGGTGCCCCTTGAGGCAATAAATTCTCTTTCTAGTTACACGCTTTTTTTTTAAATGACAGAACTAGGTTATGAAAGGCAACTTATTTTGAATCTTCTTTGGAATAGAGTTACTTGGGTCTGCTTATGTAGTAACATTTTAATTCTCCTTTCAGCAATTTGCTATAAATGAAGTTTATCATTTATGTCATCATTGCTAAGCTTGATGCCTATACTGTGCCCAAAATGAGATAAGACATGATTGGTACTATAACTGACTTACATTTTTTGGCACATCACTCTTAGACACCAAAATTTTTCTAAAATTCAAATAAGAATTTGTTGCGCCCTTGTGAATAAAGAAAAAAATAGCAATTATCTTGTCCTTTTTCCCTTTCATAGGTAATTAATATTTTCTTAGTACTGGTAGTTATTTCTTTTTTGAAATCTGGATTTGGACACAATTGAGAGTTGGTTTCTTATTTTCTTCAGATCATTACGTATCGTTGTTAGGATCACCCCTAGTTTGTTTTTTTAAGATTTAATTTATTTGTTTTTAGAGGGAGGGAGAAAAACATAGATTGGTTGCCTCTTATACATCCCTCAACCAGAGACCTCGCCTGCAACCCAGGCATGTGCCCTGACTGGGAATCCAACCAGCGACCTTCTGGTTCACAGGCTGGCACTCAGTCCACTGAGCCACACCAGCCAGGGCACCCCTAGTTTAAAAAACAACAACAAAAAAAAACTTTCAGTCCTCCACAGTTGGACATTTGTTGTCTCTAAATCACCTCAAGTAATAGCAGATTAAAAGGAGCAAAAGTAAAGGTAGATTGGATTTAGTACTCTCTACATATATGTGTTCTAGGAGATGGTGCAGTGTAGTGTAAATAAAGGCACTCTGGACTGGGACTCTTAGTCAGACTTAGGTTAATGCCTCTTTAGCCTCTGCCATTTGGGACAATTCATCTTGACCCCTCCTCCTCCTGTAGGCTTTTGACATATAGTTTTGTTAAAGTCCATTGTAGCTTTGGTAGCCCTAGAGAGCAAAAACTACTTAGAATCAGTCAGAACTTCGTTACTGGTTAGAGCCGTTGGGAGTGAGGGCGACCAGGGGTGGTGATTCCTGTATAAGGGGGGAAAGATGGGGAGTTCATTATTATTAGCTACAGAGCAGGATACTAAGTGACCTGACCTAGTCAGCAGAGCTGGCCTGAATATTTGGCAGCTATTCTTTGTTCTCTGTTCATGCCAGGGACAGTTAAATGTTTGGCTTTTGAGTGGACTGGTGATTCTTAGTTCATTGACTGAATTAGCTGATTGTGGTAATGATTAACCATGGGTCCATTGTGATTCCATCCTTTATCTGTACCTGTGCCTTTACCCTTTACATAAGTGCCTGTATGATTACCATCTCAAACAAGACGTGTTTAGTGATAAGCGGATCTCGTTTTAATTAGTATATGTGACTGTACTTGATATCTGTTAATGGTGGAAAGAATAGTTCTTTAGTTTGGGGGGAAACAACAGATTCTTTCAGACTGGAGGTTAAATAGTTAGAAACTTTTTACCTGCATCTAGTGATGTTACTTGACCAAGGTCTTTCTATGAAAGTCACCCAGGCTGCTAAATTGTCAATGGCCAGAAGGCAGAAGGTATGCTCCACATTTCATTAGTGGGAAGATCTCTTCCTTGACTCAGGTTAGACTGGGATCTACTGTGAATCAGACCCACTGAGTGCCCGAGAGTTCATTAGCCTCATCCTAAAATCCCATACCTTCTATCTACAAAACAAGGTTGTGAGCATCCTTCCATTATACCACCAAGGAATCTAGAAGGTGAATTTTGTCATCTCCTTTGTCTTTTTTTTTTTTTTTTTAGAGAGGAAGGGAGGGAGAAAGAAAGGGAGAGAAACATCAGTGTGAGAGAGAGGTTGGTAGGTTGCTTCTCATGTGCCACCAGTCAGGGACCTGGCCCAATACCCAGGCACGTACCGCTTACTGGGAATGGAAAAGGCAACCTTTCGGCCGGTGCTCAATCCACTGAGCCATACCAGCCAGGGCTCCTTCGCCTTTTAATGATGTCTCCTAACTGCTACTTTCCTACCTTGCATTGAACATTGAAGTGAGGTGTCTGGCTTTGGAGAATTCCATTTGGAAGTAGGGGATGGTTGGGCGCCCCCCCTCCCCGCCATGTCTGGGACAGTGTTGGTTGTTCTGGCGTCAGTACTGAGACTGGCTTATCGTTGTTATTTTTATTATCATCATTATTTTTTCTTTTTTAAAGTTGACCTATACGGTATATGCCTTTTCTACTTTCCTGTGTTACAGAAAACTCAGACAAATATAAGAGATGTTCATTATTTGTGTGTGTGTGTGTGTGTGCATGCAGGTTTTGCAGACTTTGGGCACAGAAACTTACCGGCCTAGCTCTGCCTCTCAGTGTGTGGCTGGTATTGCTTGTGCAGAGATCCCAGTGAACCAGTGGCCAGAACTCATTCCTCAGTTGGTGGCCAATGTCACAAACCCCAACAGCACAGAGCACATGAAAGAGTCGACATTGGAAGCTATTGGTTACATTTGCCAAGATATAGTAAGTAATCCCTCATGTTGTCTAACATACATAACTGATTTCAGCTAGTTCTGATGTGCATGGTATTCAAATTATCTTTATCATATCATGAAGTAAATCAGGCTACTACAAAGTGTCTTGAAAGTAGAACTGCATTGTTAATTTAGACTTCTAAATTAGCTTATCCTCAAATTAAGACTTAGGGGTCAAAACTCAAAATGGAAGTCCATATGTTTGGAGAAGCGTAGATTCTAGACTTTTAAGGATATTCTTGTATCTTGGAGAATCCCTAATCTGATCCCTTTCTCAAGATCCTCTGTGCATCACAGATGCTGTGTTACATTTTCATTGACTGTTTTACAGAAACAGTTTACCAGCTCTTGCTGTAATTGGTTTAGCCACTGGAACCGCACATAGTATGTTACATGCAGCCCTCTTAGGACCATTGTTGCTGCTCAGGTTACCAGTGTTGGTGTCTGTTTTGATACACACACTTGAAACAAAGAATGCCGTAGCACTTGACATGGGCTTAGACTCCGTAGTTGTATGTCCAGTTGTTGATCCTTGACCCCCAGATGTTCTGAAGCTATACTTCAGTTGGTCTAGGTGGCCTTGGAAGATAAATTATACTGCCATTTCCATTTGCACAGAAGGGCGGGGGGTGGGGAACAGGTGAAGGTGATGGGTTTAACTTGTTTCAGGTCCATTTGGATTACCAGACCCTGGGGTGTTTTGTCCCTAAGTAGAAGTGTGTAGAGAAAGGTCAAAGAAAGTCGTGATCCTTGCTCAAGTGGATTTCACACTTACAAGGACTGCTGATTAGTCATGAGTTCATTATGATAGTCACTGCACTTCTCTGATCATTTCAGGACCCAGAGCAGCTACAAGATAAATCCAATGAGATTCTGACTGCCATAATCCAGGGGATGAGGAAAGAAGAGCCTAGTAATAATGTGAAGCTAGCGGCTACTAATGCACTCCTGAACTCATTGGAGTTCACCAAAGCAAACTTTGACAAAGAGGTAAGTGCCTTTTCGACAAAAATGTAGGTTCAGGAGGTGAGAAATGAAAGTTAAAATAAAGTTGTCTTTTTTTTTTTTTTTTTTTTTTCTTTCTTTCTTAAGATTGTGATTTAGAAAGGACTGTCTTGTTTAGAAGCATTTATTTCTAATCTAGTTAAGATTTGTATGAGATGTGGCCTGGCAATAGGGTTAGCCATTTTTCATCAGGCTTTCGGGAATAACGCGATCTGAAGAGTCTCTAAGCTCAGGGCTTTCCTTGTGCAGTCCAAAGTCTGCTTTGGGGTTAAAGGAGAATTAGAGGAATTGGACTGTGTTTCATATCTCCTGAGAAAGGTGCTTTTGGAAATTAATATATAAACAATTTATTTTTCCTAAAAGTATTTCCTCATGTATTTATTTTTAATTGTTAAAATAGACAATAACAAAATTTACTGTCTTATTTTTAAGTGAACAATTTGGTAGTGTTAAGTATATTCCATTGTTTTGCAAGCAATCTCCAGAGCTTTTCATCTGACAAAACTGAAACTATGACCATTAAATAAGTCCCTGCTTTCCCCTTCCTCATTCCTGACAACCAGCTTTCTAGTTTCTGTTTCTGCGATTACTGGGCTTTCTGTTTCTGCTTACTGTAGATAGCTTATAGAAGTGGATCACACAGCATTTGATTTGTCCTTTTGTGACTGGCTTATTTCACTTAGTATAATATCTTAGGTTCGTGCATGTTGTGGCATGTATGAATTTCCTTTTTAGGCTTGTATGTGTATACCACGTTTTGTTTATCCGTTTATCTGTCGGTAGACATTTGGGTTGCTTTCTTTCACTGTCTCTCTATTGAGAATAATGCTGCTATGAACGTGGGTGTTAATAGCATGAGACCCTGCTTTCTGATCTTCGGGATATATACCCAAAAGTGGAAATCTGATCATATGATCTGCCAGTATTTTTGTATATAGGTTGACCCTTTACCTGGGCTTTTTGTCATGTCTTGGCCTTAGAGTGGACAAAGTGGGAGGTCTAAAGAAAGTCAAGGTAAACTGAAATCTTAATTGCTTAGAATATACGGGTTTTCCTTTTAGATTTCAGAAGACTTGGGATGGTAGCAAATAAAGTTCATTATTCTGTTTTTTTCATATCTTGCCACATTTGATGTCAATTTACCACCTCCCAGGACACCAGTTTTATCACTGAAATAAAGCAGGTGTCTTTAATTCTCTTAATTTTTAAATACAAAGAAATAGATTTTCCTAATTTAGGTGGGTTTTTTGTTTTAACTAACCATCTTTATTTAAAACCTGTGTGTGACCTACATTTTCCTATCTATTTTTTTCCTGGAATCTTGCTAGTGAAGGTCATTTTGGGGATTAAAAGATTAGGGACCTCCCTGGCTGGTGTAGCTCAGTGGCTTGAGCATGGGCCTGCAAACCAAACGGTTGCCAGTTCGATTCCCACTCAGAGCACGTGCCTGGGTTGCAGGCCTGGTCCCCAGTGGGGGTTGTGAGAGCAGCAACCACACATTGATGCTTCTTTCCCTCTCTTTCTCCTTGCCTTCCCCTCTCTCTAAAAATAAATAAAATCTTAAAAAAAAAGAAAAAAGATTAGGGATATTCTTCGAGAAGACACTGAGGGACACTCTTTATAGCCTTGATAGTGCCATTATTATGTTAAGGTAAAGCTGCTTGATTGGTCCAAGATCATGTGGGTCCCTGAGGGAGTAAGCTTTTTCTTAAGGGATAGTCTAGCAATCTTCATATATATGGTCTGTCTTTTAATTCTCTTTTATTTTTGCAGTCCGAAAGGCACTTTATTATGCAGGTGGTCTGTGAAGCCACACAGTGTCCAGATACGAGGGTAAGTATGAGGTCACTGAAAAATTTGTCACCGTCTTTCCTAGGAAGTCCCACTTCTAGGATAGTAGGTTGAAATGTTGGGAATCAGGTGGCTTCAGAAATAAGGTTTGGCCATTAAGAATTTTTCTCGAACAAATGGCAGAGGGAAGAATGGAGCTTAGAAAGTTGACGTAATAGAAGTTGATGTCTTGGAAAGGGCTTACGGGAAAAACGGTTTTTGGTCTGCCTTGCTGCTTAATTGCCGTAGTTTATTCAAGTGACTTGTTTCCCGGCACAGCCGTTGGATTAGTTCTGCCATTGCTGTGACTTGAATCTTGATCTTGAAGCAAGTGGGAGTGACGTCTAGTCCGAGTGGCATTAGTGAGTTCTGTCCTGCCATGGCTTCCATGGGGGAATGAGTAATAACCCACATGTACCATGCTTGACCGTTTAGGTGATTGGCGTGTCCAAGTGAAATGTAGTTACTTTTGTCAGATTGCCTTGTTTATATTAAACCGAACGGTAAAACATTTTACCTGTTCTTTGTGAAAGGTACGAGTGGCCGCCTTACAGAATCTGGTGAAAATCATGTCCTTGTATTATCAGTACATGGAGACATACATGGGTCCTGCTCTTTTCGCAGTGAGTACTTCCTAGTTTATGTATTTGAGCACAAACTAACTGCAATGTCCATCATTCTTAGTTGCTTTTTGTCCACTCTGTAATTTTTTACTTAATATATGAAATCAAGAAAATAGTTAATTTAGTAGTGTACCAAGAAAACTTGGGTTATCTCTGTGCTGGTAAAAACAGTGTATTTTAAAATTTGTCTCTGCCCTGTCCAGTAGCTCAGTTGGTTAGAGCATGGTCCATTATGACAAGGTTATGGGTTCGATCCCTGGTCAGGGAACATACAAGAATCGACCAGTGAATGCATAAATAAGTGGAACAGCAATCAATGGTTTTCTCTCTCTTTCCCCCTTCCTCTCTAAAAATCAATAAATAAAAATTTTAAATGATTCATTACGTTTTAAAAATAAAGTAAAAATCTGTTTCCTCTTTCTAGCTTTCATTTCAGACCTAGTTTTTATAAGTCTACATTTCTGAAACTTGAACATCTGGTTATAAGAGGGGTCTAACTTGAACCAGCGCTTACTTGGGGCTGGGGGTATCATGTTTTTTCTTTAAGATCACAATCGAAGCAATGAAAAGTGACATTGATGAAGTGGCCCTACAAGGGATAGAATTCTGGTCCAATGTCTGTGATGAGGAAATGGATTTGGCCATTGAGGCTTCAGAGGTGAGCCTGGGAAAGAGTAGTCGGTTTGAGGCGAGCGCTGTTCGTCTGGCTGGGCTTTGGGACACACCTTCTCTGGGTATGGGAGAGCTTTATTCTGACTGGGCTTAGAGGGCGTCTCCATTTGTAGAAATTTTTATCTTTCCGCTACCCAAAGCCCCCCTTGAGGGAGACGGATCAGTCACGTGGCGTCTCGCGTTTCTCCCAGCCAGCCAGGTCTGGTTTGTCGTAAACATTCATGTTAATGCTGTGAGCACAAGGGGGCAGCAGGCAGTCACGGCTCAGTCGAGTGACACTGGTGCTGAGTTGCCTTTGGAAAGTCCTGATGCAAGTACCGTGTGTAGTGGATGATTTACTGACTTTGGTGAAGGAGTTAGATGTGGGAAAAGGAGTTAGTCTTGCACTTTCAATCTTTGAATTACAATGTTATTTTTGTTATTCTTAGGGTCTCGTAGATGACAGCTTGTTAATGTGAACTGAGCTTGTGAAAAAAGAACGTAATTCTTAAGATTGCCTTGGTCCTTTAAGGCCTAAAGATGTCATTGAAATAGACCAAAAAATAAATGCCTTCAAAGATGACAGCGAGTATTACCATATGCTCCGTGTATTTCTGTACAGAACCCTGAGCAGCTCTCATTGTATGCCTTAATATCATAGCTTATTTGCTGCCGTCCAGAATTTGCATTATGTTTGTCCTCAGGCAGCAGAACAAGGACGGCCCCCTGAGCACACCAGCAAGTTTTATGCCAAGGGAGCATTACAGTACCTGGTTCCAATCCTCACACAGACCCTAACTAAACAGGTGAGTTACCTCCCAAACCTGGCCCGGTAAGCTATGAAAATTGGTTAAGGGTTGGTTTGCTATGGAACAGTCTCCATGAAGGAATTCAGAAACTCCTCAACTAGTTGGTGATGCCCTGTTAACAACTCAGGAGCAGCTCAGCTGGATCTGTAGGGTCCTCTAGGCCAGGGGTATCCAACATGCAGGCCGCATGTGGCCAAGGATGGTTGTGAGTGCGGCCCGACACAAAATTGTAAATTTATGTAAAACCTTTATTGCTCATCAGTTTTTATTAACGTTTGTGTATTTGATGTGTGGCCCAAGACAACTCTTCCAGTGTGGCTCACAGACTCCAAAAGGTTGGACAGCCCCGCATAGGCTCTGAGTTGTTGATTGAGAATGAGCCACATACTGCTCTGACTTCCTGGATGCTCCGTTGTTCCAACTAGCAGAAGAGACTGGAGCTTTAAAGTTGCAGTGAAGCCCTGGCTCGTGTCGTGCAGTCGTCTGGGGTGTTGTCCTGTGCACCCAGGGATTGCCGGTTTGATCCTGGGTCGAGACGCATATAGGAGGCGACATGTTTCTTACATCGATATTTCTGTTTAAAAAGTAATGACCATGTCCGCAAATGAGAATTTGTTTTAAAGGTGCAGTAAAGAAAGGTTGGGGGAAGAGAGGTGCAAGTAAAAAAGCCACTTAAATACTTGGTAAATATTTGGGATATTTTCATGAGTTCATTGTGTATATGTGTACTTTGAAAATACTTATGAGGTTGGATAAGAGTTATTCTTAATGAATATCCTAATGATGGAATTCAGCCCATGAAAGATACCTCTGATTATTCATGATTATTAACATTAGTAAGATTCAGGACACAAAAGTAGTAAGACTTACTTAACGAAGATGTGGATGTAATGAGTGAATATAGTAATTCTTTTATTTGAAATGTATCTTGGTTATAATTGTTCCCTTTGACTTCATGTGTTACAGTTTTTCTTAGGGAGGTGTTTAGAAGTAGTCTTTCTGTTACCACATCTCTTCTGGTGCATGTGAATATTACCGAAGAGCTGGCGGTGCTTTGAGGCGGCAGTGCTATAACTTGGAGCGCTGCAAAATGTCTTTGTACACAAGAATGTAATTTGTTTTCAGAAAAGTACATGACTCTTTCAGTCTCAGAAGATAAGTAGAAATGTATTTGGTTTGAAATGGACTGGGTGTTCCCTTAAAATTTCATCTCATCTTTTAGTTTTACAGTTGCTATTTTTTATCTTTTGACCATAGTATCCCTGCTTTGTATATTTTTGGTTGTACTTTTCTGGTTTGGGAACAAATCATTCTTCAGGTATGTAATTATCTGAAACTGCATAGGCATCGTGCCTTAAACTACTATGTGTGTGAATGGCCACAATAAGGAAGATAAAACTTGAAACCGTAATTTCATGGGAGCTGCAAATGGAATCTTTTGTTGTTGTTGTTGAACTTCTTGTTGAAATATAACAATTACTAGCACACCAGAAGCCCTCCTTATGTCTTCTCCCTAGTCAGTAGTTCCATAGATTAATTTTGATTGATTTTTTAGTGTATGTAACTAGAATCATATGGCATACAGATTAATTCTCGTTGGTTTTTGAATGTATCATACAGCATCAGAATCATGCAGCATGTACAATTTTCTTCTGCCTTTTACTCTGTAAGTCCGAGATCGTCCTTTTCGTTCATGTATTTGAAGTTTTTTCATCTCATTGCGTAGTACTGAATGGGCTCTTTCTCCCCGTCTAGATCCTATTTAACAAAGTCTGTTGTGATAAACCTTAGTGGAAGAGAATAAAGTATAAAGGTTTTGTGTTTTATTTATGTCCCCAAAGCTTAAGTTATAATGATATTTGAGAATAGTCAGAGTACCTTGTGAGTTAAAGTGTGTGTGTGTTTTTTAACAAAAATTTAACTAGTGTTACACTCTAATGTTTCTCTAGGATGAAAATGATGATGATGATGACTGGAACCCCTGCAAAGCAGCTGGAGTGTGCCTCATGCTTCTGGCCACCTGCTGTGAAGATGACATTGTCCCGCACGTTCTTCCCTTCATTAAAGAACACATCAAGAACCCCGACTGGCGGTACCGGGATGCAGCAGTGATGGCTTTTGGCTGTATCTTGGAAGGACCGGAGCCTAATCAGCTGAAACCACTAGTTATACAGGTGAAACTCAGGAAGTTTTGGAGTGGAAAGTGAGATATTTATTGTTTGTTTAAAGTTTTTGCTTGAAAGTGTGCCTTTATTTTTAAAAAAGCTGTCAGCAGTCATCCACAAATGTTATTTCTAGGTAGCCATTTGGTGTCAGTGGGGGGTAAGATATTCCATTTATTTATTCATTACAAAATACACGACTCTTTGGAAAAATGCAGAGAAAGCCAAAAAGAAAAAGTCCCATTGTTATAATCCCATTGCCCAGAGAGAATGGTCTAACCGTTAGTATTCATCCTGCAGCCTTGTGTGTGTGTGTGTACACACACGCACACGTGCTTGTGCGTGCGTAACAGGGTGGAGGTCGTACTGGGCAAATGGTCCTACAGTTGAGTTTGTACATGTAGAACTCGGTCTTCCCGAATATGGCCAAATGCCATCGCATCTGCATCCTGGGATCTCCACCTAAGTAATTTAGTGAGGACTGCTTGCTAAAGATTCATACCAAACCCCTAAAAAAGACTCTTATACTGGAATTTGGTAAAGAGAGAAGGATTTTTTCACTCTTCATTTGTTTTTATTATATTGTGGGATATTTGACGAGCCTGCCTTTTAAAATGACAAAACCATCTTGATGCTTTGGGTTAAAACCTAACCATCTGAATCTCCTCGTAGGGATTAGCCAACATGGGCTTTACTCTTTGTTTTACCTTGCTAATAACTGCTGTATTTTCAGGCTATGCCCACCCTCATAGAATTAATGAAAGACCCCAGTGTAGTTGTTCGAGATACAACTGCATGGACCGTGGGCAGAATCTGTGAGCTGCTTCCTGAGGCCGCCATCAATGACGTCTACTTGACTCCCCTGCTGCAGTGTCTGATTGAGGGGCTCAGTGCTGAGCCCAGAGTGGCTTCCAATGTCTGCTGGGTAAGGGGTGTTCTTCCTGATGAGATAAGGGTCTTTGCTGGGCCACTGGCAAGGACACAGGAGGTGTGGGAGAGAAATGGGTCTGCCTCACTGGAAGCCTTTTTCTGAATAACACCTCCTTTCTAATCTTTTCAATTAAAATGTGGGGGAGATGTCAACTCCATGAGCCGGTAGGAGCTGTTGACTCATGGTGACTGGTTCCTGAACCATTTAGAACAGTCATGCTAACCCAGTGGGAGAACTATCTGGACTCTGTTTTCTTTCCTTGGGGACAAGAAATTTTGATTAAAGTAGAGAGTTTCTGGCTATAAAAAAGTACAATTGCTGAGATGGGGGCAAGAGGAAAGGAAGGTAGGCGGTGTTAAGTGCTGAGTCAGTACAGGCTGGATGCAGTTCATTAGGGACATTTGGGGGTGGGGGAGGAAGTTCAAATAAGGAAGGGGGTGGGGCTAAAAGCCTTTCCGTGATTAGAAATAGAAGTGGCAGGCATTTGTGGTAGGTGAAAGTACTCTGCTGCTTAAAGAGTCTTGGGCAGGATAAACAAAATATAAATATTTAAGGATACCTATAAAACGTTGTTTTGAGATGACCTTGACAGAAAAAGTTGAGGATTCACTAGCAGTGATTTATTATCAGATCAGTTGGAGAGGAGCACTGCCCAAGGTGTCTTAAGGAAAAATTAGGTCATCCTGGGGTGGGGTTCCTTTCAGGACTCATATTAACTCTCTCTGGTTTTAAGGCTTTCTCTAGTCTGGCTGAAGCTGCTTATGAAGCTGCAGACGTAGCTGATGATCAGGAAGAACCAGCTACCTATTGCTTGTCGTCTTCTTTTGAACTCATAGTTCAGAAGCTCCTGGAGACCACAGACAGGTAACTTCATCCTAGGTGTCTTCGAATTCAACTCCTGCCTTCTATGTTGGGGGGCTAATTGTAGAAACATTGCAATAGTAGATTATTTGTTTAAATAAGAGGAAAAAATGTAGACTAGAATTGTTCAGATCACAGTTAGACTCAGAAAGTAGTCTCCTTTCTGTACTTAGAGAGTAGTAAGTGATCTACAGAGGTCTCTGTTGTGCAGTGCCTACAGTTACCAAGTGTTTGATTATGGTATAAGAGAGATAATAGCTCTTCTTAGGAATTTAGTTGCCACATGAGATCATTAATTGCCATTTTTGATATTGGATAAAGAACTTGGCATTAAATGAAGTTGTTTTGTAAATGAGCTTTGAGATGTAGTTTTATAGGCTTTTATGAGTTGGGGGCAGCCTTGAATTATGTTGGTTTTGTGTGAGCTGTACCTAACAAGCCGTACTCCAAAGGAAACATCGAGGAGGAGGGCTGTGTGTGAATTCTTCCAGGCTTACCTAGTTTGTTTCAATTTCTCTGTTCAAGATAAAGGTGTCTCTCACAGGTGAATGAAGAAAATTAACTACTCAGGCAGCCTCTTCAATTCTCTACATAGGTCTTCCATCATTTTAATCTATAATTTTTCTCTATAATTTTAGCCCATTTCCAAACTGGTCATTCTAAAGTTTAACCAGGTCTGGAGACCATAATGAACATAGCCGTTGGCTCAAAGGTTGAAAATTTAATTCTGGTTGTATTGTGTTGCCAAACTCAAATCAGGTCTGCCACTGTATGTTTCGGGGGTTCTTATTTCTGTTGAGACAGTGTCTACATTATGACAACTTTTCTGTTCTTTCACAGTTGGGAGTTTAAGATTTTTGCTGTTTCCTTACAGACCTGATGGACACCAGAACAACCTGAGGAGTTCTGCATATGAATCTCTGATGGAAATTGTGAAAAACAGTGCCAAGGACTGTTACCCTGCAGTTCAGAAAACGACTCTAGTCATCATGGAACGGCTTCAGCAGGTGCTTCAGATGGAGGTGAGACTTAGGGCGTTCCTGGCTGTTGGAGGGAAGGGTGCAGAACTTGTAACACATAGCTTTATTTTCAAGGCTCTTCTCCCTGTTTGGTGTTTATATTTTCTCAAAAAGATATAGGGCTTATGCCAAAAAAAAAAAAGTAACTCAAAGTTTGCATCGCTTGTCACAGTTTACTCATACATGTGTTACGTTTTATTTACTTTCCTAAGTTAGCATCAGTAAAACTTATTTAATGGTCTTTGCAAACTCAGCAAAAATGGAAACATCAAGGGAGTTCAGAGCCCCTTTAAAAGGTATTTATTCAGAATACGATTTTTTTTTCTTGTAGTCACATATCCAGAGCACATCGGATAGGATCCAGTTCAATGACCTTCAGTCATTACTCTGTGCAACTCTTCAGGTATGATGGCGCCGTGTCACTTCATAGCTCCCGGGAGGGAAGAAAATCGTATCCCAGGGTTTTAAGTTTGTCTACACACAGAGCTATGAAATGGTGCTAATCAAAAGCTCTGATCGAAAGGCCTTGGTCTATGACTGATTGGGAGAATAATTTTTCATTTTCCTGTGTCCATAAAGATGAAATTTGCCTTTTGCACAGTGTAGGGAAGGAAATTGCTCAGTTGGTGATGATCCTCACTTCTGTACGTTGTTTTTGTGTTTGTGTGAATTTTTATGAATTTATTTGAGTTGAACAGGATACACCTGGAAGTAAGATCTTAGCAGACTGATAAGACTGCTTCTTTACAACTGTTCTGTGCTGGGGCAGCTTTTAGTCTTGGTGTTCATTGGGCTATCCAAGTATAACCCAGTCAGATTTGATTTCTAGCTCTCGTTCACCCAGCTAAAAATGAAGCCTTGAGTTTCTACCATCATCTTTTGAAACAGTAGTTGTTGGGAACTTTGTTATAATTTTTTTTTTTTTTAAGATTTTATTTTATTTATTTTTAGAGAGAGGAGAAGAGAGGGAGAAAGAGCACTGTATGGTTGCCTCTCACATGGCCCTCACCGGGGACCTGGCCTGCAAACCCAGGCATGTGCCCCAATTGGGAATCGAACCGGGACCCTCTGGTTCCCAGCCCGCGCTCAATCCACTGAGCTATACCAGCTGGGTGGAACTTTGTTATAATTTATGTCATTTATAGTACCTAGTGTTCACAGCAGACTTTCTGAGGGGCTAAGGCAATTTAAAATTATAATTTATAATTTATTTAAAGTTATATGTCACTCTTCACTCATGAGTGGAGTCATGCAGTGGCTAGGGAAGGTATTCCTTTCTTTTTCTTTCCTTTTTTTTTTTGGTGCCAAAGAACAGGAAAATCCTGTGACTTGTCTGATGCTTAGGTAGGTACTCGATTTTAGTATTGAGTGATGTTTACTAGGTAATCTTACCTGTGAAATCCCCTCTTTTTCTTACTCCAAACTTAATTTATTTTAAGATCTTATTTATTTATTTGTAGAGAGAGGAGGGAGGGAGAAAGAGAGGAAGAGAAACATCAATGTATGGTTGCCTCTCACATACCCCCAACTGGGGACCTGGCCTACAACCCAGGCATGTGCCCTGACTGGGAATCGAACTGGTGACCTTTCAGTTCACAGGCCGGAGCTCAATCTACTGAGCCACACCAGCCAGAGCCAAAGTTTAATTTTTTAAAATATGACTGTTAAGAGGTGTTTCTTTATTCATCAGACAGATACAGCAATGATCCAGTAATGTTAATTGAAACAAATTGAAGGGTAAGGAGGGAAGTTTGAGGAATATTCAGTTAGGAAAAGCCAGGTTGACTTGATTTTATCAAGACCGTTTCTTGACCGTCATTTGTAAATGAGTTAGGCTATAGGAAAGGTTGGGATTTTTTGTTTGCTTGTTTGTGAGTATGAATTCTAATATGGCATGTCCTTTAAAGCTGAAATAAGAAAACTGGAATATGGAGGCTGCTGATGGGTTTTTGTTAGGTGATTGATTGAAGTGTAGAAGAGATGATTCTGTGCCTATAGAAGAACGTCTTGTGTTTGTTCTGAATTGGGGAATAGAAGGGATAGTAGAATGTATGTTGCAAATGATTTTGCACTGTCAACATTTGAGCATAAAAGGTATATTTGGCCTTTTCAAAAAAAAAAAAACCCACCAAATTTCAAGGGACTTAACTGATTTTAAAAGGGTACAGTGTTTTGATTGGAGTGTTTAAAATCAACAGATTCTGAACTCCTGTTCATTTCACAGAATGTTCTACGGAAAGTGCAACACCAAGATGCTTTGCAGATCTCTGATGTTGTCATGGCCTCCCTGTTAAGGATGTTCCAAAGCACGGCTGGGTCTGGGGGAGTTCAGGAAGATGCCCTGATGGCAGTTAGCACACTGGTGGAAGGTGAGTGAGCCGAAACTGGGCAGGGGATTCAAATGCAAGAGTTACAGTGGCCATGGAGACCTTTGGACTGCAGAAGGCATAGTTCTGTTTCTCATCGTGGAACACTGAGTTGGTTCAAAGCTGCACTGACAGTAGTTTGTGTATGACTGCCTTGCCACTCACTCTCCTTGACGTCAATGGGGAGCCAGTTCGCAACTCAGATTGGCAACCTTTGGAGGGGGGCGCTGTATCGTCTACCTCATGTTTATCAGGTTTCTTTTTTCAAGGGTGGAGGAAACAAAGGTTTCCATTTTCTTTCCTGGTACTTGGTACCTCCTGGTTTGGCTTGTAATGCTTTGGCCTTGGGTTGACACATCATAGTTCCTGATATGGAAGGGAATGAAACATTGAGTGAGTTCTAGGAATCTGTGGTTGTTACATGTCTGACTATGCAAAATTGCTTTGGGGAAGCCATGTCTGACTTAGAGAGTGGAGGAGAGCTTTAGAAACCTGGAATGCTGCTTCAGGGGTGGCCTGTAAGGTATATTACTAAGGCCGTTTCTGAGAATTACTCCCTTGCGGACCAGACCTATTTGTAGCTTCAAGAGCATGTGTCCAACTGGTCTCACATCATGTGACCACCCTGACCGAGCGCAGCAGTTCATTTTGGCTTCTGGCATGGTTGATTTAGATACGAAGCCCAGTCTGCTCTTCCTGGCTGGCTTAAGTAAGTCCTTGATGGACTTGCCCAGGGACCCAGTTTTAAGCTGGCTTCCAAAGAGGACATGTTATAGTCAGATGAAGAGGCAGACTAGAGGCAGTGTTGCTAGCTCAGCCAATTAACCTTGACATTCCTTGAGGGCCATACCACTTGGTGGTTTGAGCCAGAGTGAAATCCTATCTGTGGAGACGTGGCATTATCTCCAGGGCCAAATAGGCCCTTGCAGGAGTTACGAATTTGGTTTGACTAAAGCAAACCTTAATGTCTTCATGATAGAATCCATAATTAACTGACATTCCATCAAACTGTTGAGTGATGTGATCATATTTTGGGAGAGATAGGATGGTTATTTTTGTCACTTCTGTGATATCCTGTGGTGGTAATAGTTTGTTTCCTTACAGTGTTGGGTGGCGAATTCCTAAAGTACATGGAGGCCTTTAAACCCTTCCTGGGCATTGGATTGAAAAATTATGCTGAGTACCAGGTAGGCTCTGCAAAAATATAGTTGACCACTGAATTTTGTGGGGCACTTGTACGTGATTTTTTTCCCCAATAAATAACTACATTAGAAAATTTTTTGGAGATTTGCAATAGTTTGAAAAGATTCGCATACATGGCCCTTACAGCCTGGAAATATTGAAAAATTACGAGAAAATTTGTTATGCCATGAATGCATAAAGTATATGTAGATACTCGTTTATCATCTATTGTAAAATTAGTTAACTATATTATGAAAAGTTAAGATTTATCAAAACGTAGATACACAGACACAGATCATACATGGTGCCAGTCACAGTCAGAGCAATGTAAACACGTATAAAGATGTGGTAAATCATAACTGCAGGAAATGAACTGAAGCATACACTGTATTACTGCAGTAATTTCATAGCCACCTGTTGCCCTTGTGATATGCTCCAGTCTTGTGAAAATGTTACACACAGATGTAAAAAGTTACACGGATTTTTGATTGTGCAGGTGTCGGCACCCTAATCCCCCACATTGCTCAAGGACCCGTTTTAATATGTTTATATTTTCCTACCTGACGGTCACTGTGGCACAGACTCAGTTTCCTGTAGTGCAGGCAGTTCTCCCCTGGGTGTTGGCCCACGTGTTGAGCTATTTTGTTTGTTGCTCTGAGTGTCTGAAATAAAAGTAGCTAGTGAGGAACAGGATATTAGATGCATCCAAACAGAGTAGCATCCTAATAGCAGAGCTTTTTTCTTTTAAACCACATGCCTCAGCTGCCACCATCCCTGGTGAATGTTGCCTTTCCGTAATGATAGCTTTGATCGTCTTGGTTCTCTTCTGCCATATTGTTTGTTGACATGAACAAATCTTAGGACTGATGATTTTTGCTTGGACTCCAGGTTCAAGTGGTCAGCAGCTAGGTAAAAATAATGCCTTACTCCTCCCTGCAAGGCAGCCTTTTCTGTTTGATAGGTCATTTCCTTGCTGCTTTGCAGGTTTGTTTGGCAGCTGTGGGCTTAGTGGGAGACTTATGCCGTGCCCTGCAGTCCAACATCTTGCCTTTCTGTGATGAGGTGATGCAGCTCCTGCTGGAGAACTTGGGGGTGAGTGTCTGCACGCCACACATAGCAACTGACTGTTTGCAGCTCGGTGGTTGGAATCGTGGCAGGGAGCTTTCATTTCCCACACTGGCTGTGGGCTTATGAAGAAGGGAATTGTTCATTTCCACAAGATTATAAAGTTAAAGGAGTGCATGCTCAGTGCATGGAACTTAGGAAAGAAAACCAGTAAAATGCCAAGGAAAATAAATAATAATCCTTCTATCCAGAGATAACCACTGTTAATTTGTGTGTATGTCCTTAAGGTCTAGACCCAGCATATTACTAGTTGCCTATTATTTAAAAGAAAAAGAAAAAGAAAGAAAAAAGTTTGAGTCTTTGGACAGAACAAATTGTGTCTTTCAATAATTTTCTTTTTCTGTTTTTATCCTTGTCAGAATGAGAATGTCCACAGGTCTGTGAAGCCACAGATTCTGTCAGTGTTCGGTGATATTGCCCTTGCTATTGGTGGAGAGTTTAAGAAATACCTAGAGGTTGTATTGAATACTCTTCAGCAGGCCTCCCAAGCCCAGGTGGACAAGGTAAGCTTAAATCTATCTTTTAGTCCAGCCCTGATTAGAGAAGAGAAACTTTGACAAACTTAGAATAGTAATGATCAGTATGATGGAGATTGTTTTCTTTTTCTCTTACAGTCAGACTATGACATGGTGGATTATCTGAATGAGCTAAGGGAAGGCTGCTTGGAAGCCTATACTGGAATTGTCCAGGGATTAAAGGGAGACCAGGAGAACGTACACCGTTGAGTATACAACCAAACTTAACTTAGTTCAGTGTGCACTTAGCCAAATGGGCTGTGTTTTCATTCTGTAGCTTGTAAACTAGCACCTACCTATTACTTTTAAAGGAAGAGGAGAAAGGAACAGTGCCCTAATGAAGAAAGTGTAACTTTGGGGAAGGGTATACATTTATTATTTCTGCTCCCCCTTCCTTTGTTTGCTACTTTGTCTCACATTTCTTGAGCATTGCAAGGGGTGGGATACAGCAAGGCTATTGGTGCTGGCTGCACCTGCACCAGCCAGTGAGTGGCAGTTGTTGATCCACATACACCCCCTCCTTATGCACCTGAATCGGGGGTCAGATTTCTTCTATCACCTGATGTTTTTGTATTGATTGGGAAGATACTTGTCCTTTATCTGCTTGATATCACAGGCCTTGAGGAGGAGGAGTACTACTTGTTCCTTCTTGCCTTATATCAGCTTAAAAGAAGAGGGGTATCTGCCTCTTCTGTTGATTTAAATGACATCTTAATCTGAGAAAGAATAATTTTGTATATTATATGCAACTATTTTGCGCCTGATACCTGCCTGATGGGATTAGAGTATTTGGAAATTTTGAAATGGGATGTAGGCCTGCCAGATGTGGGACAAGTTCATCAGACCTTCTCTTTCTTTTATAGCGGATGTGATGCTCGTGCAACCCAGAGTAGAGTTTATTCTGTCTTTCATTGACCACATTGCTGGAGATGAGGATCATACAGACGGAGTAGTAGCTTGTGCTGCTGGACTGATAGGGTAGGTTACACCTGAGTAGAACTTGTGCCGAGTTAGAGGGCGTGTAAAAAAAAACATTGGGCCCTGGCTGGTGTAGCTCAGTGGATTGAGCATGGGCTGGGAACCAAAGGGTCCCGGTTCGATTCCCAGTCAGGGCACATGCCTGGGTTGCGGGCCAGGTCCCCAGTGAGGGCCATGTGAGGAGCAACCATACATTGCTGTTTCTCTCCCTCTCTGTCTCCCTCCCTTCCCCTCTCTCTCATAATAAATAAATAAAATCTTTAAAAAAAAAAATTGGATGGTAATTATCTACTTTGGTACAGAGGAGATTTGTTTAATAGAACCCATGGTGTCCTGGTTTGAGTTCTCACAAATGATCTTTTTTTGTTTTGTTCTGTTTTCTAAAGATTTTTCTTTATTTTTAGAGAGAGGGGAAGGGAGGGAGACAGAGAGGGAGAGAAACAGCAATGTATGGTTGCCTCTCACATGGTTCTCACTGGGGACCCGGCCCGCTACCCAGGCACATGCCCCGACGGGAATCGAACTGGGACCCTCTGGTTCCCAGCTCGCGCTCAATCCACTGAGCTACACCAGCCAGGGCTGATCATTTAAGACGTTAGCTGCAGCCTCATTTCAGACCCTCTAAATTTCTAATTTCTCCCCAGTAAGCTTTTTTTAAAAATTTATTTTATTTTTTTTATCGGTACAGAAGTTTATTTCACAAAAGTTCAGTGTGAATATTGTAGTAAAACCCGTGCCGTGGAGAGGGGACATATGGAAGCAGTTGATTTCCCTGGTGAACACGGCCGTCCTTTATACTCGTTCCGAGGCTTCTAACATGATGTCACTATTGCCTCCTGTTGTCTGCTCTTCCACGTGTTCTGCCCACTAGTTGCCATCTCCACACATTCATCCATCACAAGATTCATACAGGGATCAATCCCTGCAGATTGCTGGGACACGTCTGCCACCGTTAATTTCAACAATAACTTTTTGTCCATAAATTTTTAAGTCAAGAACGTGAGCTTTGCTTGTATATTCAGCGAGCTCAAAGATAATTCGTGGTCTCTCTCACACTCCCCACAGTAGGCTCTGCGTTTTTTTCCCCACTAAACTTTTTTTTTAATGGATCTGCTTTTTTTTTTTTTAAAGATTTTATTTATTTACTTTTAGAGAGGCGAAGGGAGGGAGAAGGAGAGGGAGAGAAACGTCAGTATATGGTTGCCTCTCACATGGTCCTCACTGGGGACCTGGCCTGCAACCCAGGCATGTGCCCCAACTGGGAACCGACCCGGACCCTTTGGTTCCCAGCCCGTGCTCAATCCACCGAGCTACACCAGCCAGGGCTGTTCCCCACTAAACTTTGATGAAGTGAATTCTCAGGTAGAGAAGCTGCATGATATCTACGTCTGTGCCATATTCTGATGTTGGTTAGCAAATTGCCCTTGTAGCTTCTTTTGAGGGTTTCTCAGATGTCAAATGAAAAACATTGGTCTTGAGGAGCTCAAAGACTTGGGTTCTAGTTTGATTTTATCGTGAATTAGCTGTGGAATGACTTGGGTAAATCATTCTACCTCTTCAGGCCTCATTTTTTCATCTGTTGAGGGCAGATGTTAGACTCTTTTTTTTTTTAAGATTTTATTTATTTTTAGAGAGAAGGTAAGGAAAGGAGAAAGAGGGAGAGAAACACTGATCAGTTGCCTCTTGCATGCCCCTGACTGGGGACCTGGCCCTCAACCCAGACATATGCCTTGATTGGGAATCCAACTGGAGATGCCAGCAGGCCAGCACTCAATCCACTGAGCCATATCAGCCAGGGCAAAGTTCATTATTTATAAGATTTTTTTCACTACACAATGCAATGTCTTTAAAACATATTCATATATGTAATTTCCGCCCCTGTCCCCCCCACCCCCGCTCAGCTCAAAGAGGTGTTCTATCATATTGAGTGAATAAACCAGTAAAGCTCTCCAGGTATCAGGATCTAACAGGAGAGCAATCACAAGGCACCAGCTGTGCAGCAGACAGGATAGGCAGAGGCCCCAGAAAAGACTTCCTCAAGATGATACGATTGAAAGGATTTGTAATGGGTTTCAGTGCGCTAAGAAATTTCTGTAACTGAAGGGAAGATGGAGATTATAGCCCAAAGAAATTTAAGTGCAGCCACGTTTGTATATAGACCAACAATTTTTAACTTTGGGCAAGATAAATCTTAGAAAAGAAGTTAAAATTTTTCTTTCAGTATTAAAAAATAGGTGATTGAGGAAGAAACCCATGGCCAGCTTAGCACTGGTTTGAGAGGCTCAGTACATAATACTGGTATCAGGCCAGGAGCTCATTTTCAGATGTGTTTATTTTGCACAGGGACTTATGTACAGCATTTGGGAAGGATGTACTGAAATTAGTAGAAGCTAGGCCAATGATCCATGAACTGTTAACTGAAGGGCGGAGATCGAAGACTAACAAAGCAAAAACCCTTGCTACGTGGGCAACAAAAGAACTGAGGAAACTGAAGAACCAAGCTTGGTAAGAGCTAGTTTTTACTGCCTCTTTCTGCTGCTTTCCCTGGGGGGGCGGGAGGGGGGGGAGTGTTTTACTCAGATTGTTCTGCCAAGACGCCTGCATTTGGTGTTTTGTTTCGAGCTCTTGTCCGTTTAAGTGCTTGGGAGCCAGGCCTTTGTTCCTTAAGCTTTGTTAGTGGCAGGGTCGAACAACCTCAGTCTTTCCTTGAGCCAAATACGTGATTCCCTGTGGTGATGAAGAACAGAAGTTACATAACTAGAATTCACCTAAGTCCCCACATTTTGGGGCCCTAATACAATTGATAATGGCATTTTCCGGTCATTTTCTTTTCTACTCTGTTCCCTTTTGTTTCTTCTTCTCTCTCTTCCTTCTTTCACTTTATTTATTCTTAGAGGAGAGGGATAGAGAAAGAGAGGGAGAGAAACGCCATTTGGTTGCCTTTCACACGCGCCCTGAATGGGCCCGGCCCACAACCCAGACATGGACCCTGACTAGGAATCAAACCTTTTGCTTTGCAGGGCAGTGCTCAACCAACTTTTCTTGACTGCAGTGCCTTTAGACATTGCTTGCTTCTACAGAAGATAGCCCAAGTCAGAGTTGTCTGACCCCTGCTAGCAATGTGGTTTTAATTTATTTTCCTCTCACATACTCATTTATTTTGCAAATCTCAGTAAAAATGGCTATTTTGAGTTTTTACTTTCCCTCCCACCCTCTGATGTAGGTGCTAATGAGAACAGGTAGAAGGCACATAGGAAGAGAAGACAAATAAATAATCAGTTTTTGAAAAGCTCACACATTCCATTCAGGCCTCTGAGTACTTAATTGTAGGAATCAGAGAGGTGTTTGGCTGTACTGGGTGTATGTGATCTCAGAGATTGACCTTTTTTCCATCTGTTTCTAGATCTGTTACCATTGGGATGATAACCTGAGACCCCCACTGGAAATCTCCAATCTTTTGAAAAACCCGGAAGTGAGGAGTGTGCACGGATGCTGAATGTTTGGGAATGAGAGGATGAGTGAGTGAGGCTTGAAAACACACCACATTGAAAATCCTGCCACAGCAGCAGCCGCAGCCGCAGCCGCCAACAGCAACGCTGTTAGTGAGCTAAGTAAGCACTGACTTCGTAGCAAACCATAACGTCGGCCATCTTGGAAGAGAAAAAAATGATGGATTTACTTGCTTGAAAGAAAGAAAGTTATCTCTTCCCAGCAGAGGCTAGAACTAGCTTTTCTGTCTTGGCCAGTGTTGAGTGGAATGACTAGTTCGGGAGAGGAAGAGGGACTGGGTTCAGCTGTGGTGCTTTGTTGTAAAAGGCAGCTTGGCCTTTGCTACTGATAAGAAAGATGGAGCCTGGGTCTTGAGCCCACCTTTGGTATACCTTGCCACACGGTACTGTATACGTGCCGGCTAAAAGGAGGGTGAGGGATTCTTTACAGTCTGAGAATGAGTGTGTGTGAGTGAGGCGGTATCCACATTCTCAACTTCAAGTCATTGCAGTTTCTTTTTCCCAGAAAAAAGGGGTTAGACATTGCATTTCATAAAACTAACTGAAGTTCTGTCTACTGATGCAGCACAAGAGATGTAAAAAAAAAAAAAAAGAAAAAAAAGGGAAAGACGCTCTTTAGGTTTGTGTTTTTTTTTTGTTGGGTTTTTTTTTGTTTTGTTTTTTTTAATTTCTAGGGAAAACACTGACGAATGTTCAGAGCTCCCATCCTGATCTTTTCATCAAGGCGCCTTTCCTAATAATATGGTTCAACTGTGAATGTAGAATTGGGGGGAGGGAGGGGGGAGAAAAAGAAAACTCTGGAGTTAGAAGATATAGAAAAAATAAAAACACAATTGTTACAAATAAAGAATGCAGACTTCAAAAACAAAAGAAAGCCACAAACCAGACAAACCAAAAGTTAAATGCTCAGATTGGCAGCACAAAAGGAAAGCTCTCTGACATGTATCAAGGCAGCCTGAACGCCCCCAGAAAACTGTGCCAAAGAGTTTAGAAAACCAATCCACAATAACGTAAACACACATACAGCAAACTTCAGGTAACTATTTTGGATTGCAAACAAGGATAAATTTAATGTTCAAACAATCTGATAAAATAACCATTTGGAAACTGCTTGGCCTTCTGTTCTCTTATTTGATTGACTGCAATGCGGTATTGGTCTCTTGCTGCACTTCAAAACCAACTAACCAACAACAACAAAAAAAGTATATATATAGAGAGACTAGAACTCTTGTGATGAAAGTGGCACTTGAAAAAGGTTATATTTTTCCACTGAAGTTGAAGATTAATAAAATGGTGTCAAACATTCCCCTGGTCACACGCTTTAATATTTTTTTAAAAGTGTGATGTGCTGTGATAACCATAAATCAGACTTATTTTCCCTTTTACACGGGGAACAGGGCACCCTGAACTTGGGTTTTAGACTCTCAGCAATAAGGGATGTTGGTGAGCTTTGATCCTCTTTGGTTTTGCAGTTATTAGGAATTTTTGCTGGCATTTTGAATATGCTGCTTTCAAAAACACCAAGGACGATTTTTTTAAACTCTTCCTAGTATTTGGAGGATTAAAAAACAAGACCTTAAATTCTCACTTTCATTTTCATTCTAGCAAGAAATAGGGGCTTATGTATTTTCTCTGCCATTTTTTTCCCTCCCTAGCCAAGCCTTGCATTCATATGTGGGCTTGGCTCGGTTTTGCCCATCCATATGGCAGCATCTCTAATAGCTCTTGTACAGGGTATCAGATATTGTGCCTTTTGGTGCCAGGTTCAAAGTCAAGTGCCGATCTATGAACCAGTGTACAAAAAAAATATCCAGGTGTTTGAAGAAAAGGCACTCGTGAATAGAGTGCACCAGCTCTTAAGCCCTACTTAGAAGAGACCTGGCCCACTAATGCCTTGTTTAAATTTTAGTTGTTCTACGAGGGAAAGGATGATGATACACTAACCATTCCTGATAGATAGGGTTTGGTCAGGGCTTAGGGATGGGGCAGGAATATTGGGGAGAAAAAAATGATCATTCCTCAGTGCTACCCATTTGTCCTGTGTGGGCTGCTTAGCTAGACAGCAGGAGAATAAAGTACACCAAGAACCATAATGAAAACAAAACCCGTGTGTTTTGTCATGTTTTGTTCCAGGGAAGCAGTTGATAAGTGCTGTTGCTAATGCTTTCTCCCAGATCCATTCAGTGATGGAGAGGAGGAAAATTGGCTGGTTGGATTGTGGTCTTGGTGCCTCGCAGTTATTCTGCACTGGTTATGCATTTAATCTTTACTAGTTACCTTTGGCTAGTGGGTTTTCCATAGTCTGGGTATTTATCCTTAATCCATTGTACCACCTAAGGCAACTGGATGCAAAGTGCATTCTGTCCATTCTATCTGGGCCTTCCCCACCCTAGTCTTGGCACATTCCTTCAAGAATGTAGTTACCGTCTGCTTGGGAAGATGTCAATGCAAACGTGAAGAAAATGGGCATCGGACTAGGCTTTGGTTTGCCACAAGTGGCAGCTGCCTGTATCAATTACAACTACATTTATTAATTTTGCTTTTCATTTTTCCAAGTTCCCCTCAGCTCCCCTGTTGACATGTTGGCTGTCTAAAGGCAACTTTTACATTGCCTTAGGGACTTGTGGAGAAAGGGAGGGGAATTGCTCAGTGTAGTGTTTTCACTTTCAAAACCAAGTAATCTAGTCACTCATATTTAAGAAGTGTGTTAGTCTGACTTTAAGAGAAATCCAAACTCCATCAGCTTTTGATAGCGTCTTGGTTTTTGAAACAACTCAATCTGTAATTGGCATTTAGAATGCCCTTGGCATGCCAGTCTGTGATGGCATTAAAGACCTGTTAAAACACTTGAGCCCAACTTTATTAACCAAAACTGATACCACCACCTTTATCTTCTAAATAAAGTCCGCTTTATTTTTATTTTGAACATTTTGCTGCTTCATTTTTGGTTCCAGATGGTGTCACCTTGAAGGTGAAATGAATGGTTTGAAAGAAGCCGGGAGTGTGTGCTGGTGATGTGTGTGTGAGTCGGGGAGAGGAAGGACAGACACATCTGTCTTGCAAATGGACTGTACATAATGTAACGGGGAAGGAACACTCCCTGTAAGCGAGGCAGAGCAAAAGCGCTGCCTGGAGGGTTTCCTGTTGGGAGTGGTGGTGAGGCCGCTAAAGCTGTCCTCTGTCTTGTGCGTATTTTTCAGGTTAATGACCCGGGCTAGTTAAAGGCTCGTCCAAAGGTTGGCTTTTCACTTAGTTTGCAGCATGTATTTAATTTCTACTTCCACTTTTGCCCCCAGAAACTTGTGGAGAAAAGAACACTAACTTGGGATTTAAGGAACTGGGTTCTTCCTTTCACCCTCCTGCTTATTAGCATAGTGGCGCCTACAGGCTACTTTATGGAAGGATGTTCTTTCTTAGTTTATGTTGGGCAGATAAAATGAGGGCTAACCTTAATTCTCCTACCTTTGCCTCCAGGTGGCCTTTTACCTTTTCTGGATGCACACCCCTGTCATTAGGAAATTCTGATCATACCTACCCCCAATTGTTTATGAATTATGTACCTGTACTACTGTACCCGTATATTGTGTAATCATGAGACATAAAAATAGAATTAAAAAGCAATTATATGAAAAGTAAATATAAACAAGTTCTAATATTTTATGTCTATGCCCAATTTTGGATTACTAGGTTATAGAGGGTAACATGACTCTTAGCAGACTGCATTAAGTCCTGAGTGTTGGTGACCAACCAAGGACATTTCTTCAGTAGAGGTGTCCTTAGGGAAGAAGGTGGCATCGAATGGCAGGGAAGGATTGCTCCCCCCAAAATTTTTTCCTTTTCAACAGTTCTCCAGGTAACTCCCCATTCCCATATACCCCTCCCCAACAAACACCCCAAAAAATACATAACAAAATTACAGTTCCACCTGGCCGTAGCAAGGCTTCCAGCCTGAAGTGAAAACAAACATTGGGAAGATTTTGTATGTTCTGTTACATCTTACTCTGTCGAGGAAGGAGGGGCAGAAAGATTGGCTCACCAGACCAAGGTCACATGAAGCTCAAATTCAACTTCAGGTCCAACAGATAGCAAAATCTAAGTTTTTCTCACGTTTGCCCCAAACAGATGCTGTCAGCATCTTAGCAATATAAATTCAAGGTCCATGTTGTACATATTATAATATGCATCTATTTCCTTCACAGGACTATCTAAAAATATATTTTAAATTTGTTGTTTGCTTATTTTTTGCCAGTTTTCTCAACTATAATGTAAGCTCTTCAGTGCGGTGACCTTGGGCTACCTTATTTACCACTGTATCCTCAGACTGATCAGCACCTGACGTATAGTAGACCTTCAATAAATATTTGTTGAACTAATGACATGTCAGTACAGTTCAGGGAGTTTCTGTAATGGCATTACTTAGCCTTGGAAGGACAGAGCATCCAGAAACCTGGGAACAGCAGGGCCTCAGAAAACTTAAGCTCTTTCGCTTCTCATTTGCTGGATGTCTTCAGGCTGGCCTTGGCTGTTTTGTTCAGAGAGGGAGAAACATTGATTCGTTGTTCCATGCATTTATGTATTTATTGGTTGATTCTCGTGTGTGCCTTGACCGGGGGCGTGTTTGGGCAATGCTATAACCAAGTGAGGCACCCGGCCAGGGGCAGGCCAGCCTCTTAACCTTGGGTCAACTGGAGGGATGGGAACAGGGTTAGTCAATAGTTGGTCATTATATCACACCCATTTTATGTAGATGCCAGGTTTGTAATAAGCGTTTTAGTTGGAGTAATAAAACTGATCCTCATCAACACTAAGAAAGGCGTCATTTTAGTCCTATTTTACAAAGGTAGAGACAAGCCCGAAGAGGTCAGCACCTTGCCCAAAGTCACGTGGGCTAGGCAAGCAGTGCTGACTCCACAGACCGTGCTCGTCCCTCTGGACTGTCACGAAGCTGCGTGGTAGGAGGAGCAGATGGGTCTCTGCTCCCAACAAGTTTAGTTTGTGGTGAAGCAGAGTCCTGGATGAAGTGTTTTTGAAATTAAACAGTAAAGCGATTTTGTCTTAATTCATCATTAAGTCTATTGTTAACCTTTTGGCAACTGTCAAACTCTTCATTCAGGGATGAAGTCAATTTTCCTCCCAATTAGGGTTTGAACCATCTCCCTGAACTTTTTGTTTAAAAGTTTTATTCATTTTTAGAGGAGGGAAAGGATGGACGAAGAGAGGGAGAGAAACATTAATTGATTGCCTCTCCCACACCCCCAGTGGGGGACCTGACCCACAACCCAGGCGTGTGTCCTGACCTGAATCAAACTGGTGACCTTTCAGGATGACACCCAACCCACTGAGCTACTCCAGTCACGGTCATCTCCCTGCACTTCTGCTCCATTTTCCCTCTGAGCTAGAAGCTTTTGGAAACCAGGACTGGGGGCAGGGTGGATGGTGGTGCCCGGTGGCCAATGGGCTGCTGAGTAAGCTCCCATCTGAATTACCCCAGTGCGGTCAGCTGATCCTGGGCATGAGGCCTTTGAAGCCTGAGCTGTTTCCTCTCCCAGGTAGCTCCTAGGCCCTCAATTCTTGAGCTGATCTCTCCTCAATGTCAAATGTACCTCATTTTCTGAAAGGGAAGTACATCTCAGCTTTGGCATGTGCCTGAGCTCTAGATGCCAAGGAGTAGCCTGTCACTGTCCTGAGGGAAAGAGAATTAAGAAATGGCTCTGGCTCTGGCTGAGTGGCTTGGTTGGAGCATCCTCCTGTACACCAGAAGGTGGTGGGTTCGATTCCCAGTCAGGATACTTACCCAAGTTGTGAGTTCGATCCCTGGTATGGGGAGGCAACCCATTGATGTTTCTGTCTCCCTCTCTTAATACAATCAATAAATATATCCTCGGGTGAGGATTTAAAAAAAAAATAAAGAAATGGCTCTGTGTAAGCTCTCCATAGCAATAAGCAATACTTGCTGTTTTCTGAGCTCTACCTTTCAAAATATTGTAGTCTTTTGAGTATGACCTTGGGCAAATTCTTCAACTTTTCTGATCTTCAGTTTTCTCATCTGCAAAGTAGGAATCTCAATGAAAGAAAATGCATATGAAGTTCTTAGTACAGGGCCTTGCACATGCATTAATTAAATGAATTGATTGAGAAATACTGAGTATGTGCCCGACACTGTTTAAGGCACTAGAGAATGAAGCAAGTAAAATCTGCATCCTATGGAGGTCACATTGTAATGGACTATGCCTTGCAACTATTCAAAATCGTGGTAGTATAGTAATTGTAATTTTTTCAGAGTTCTGTTTGGGTGATAGCAGAAATGAACACAGTGGTGAAGAACATGAAGCATAGAGTTATTAAAACAATTTCCACCCAAACCTGGCTAATTCGATTAGAGGATGTGCTACTTCCAAAGGTATTTGGGGATTTGGTGAAGAAATAAATGTTTTTCTACCACTGCCCAAACCTCTGATTTGAGGGGAGACTGGCAGGTTGCAGTTGGAGTCCCAGAGTGGTTCTGCAATGAACCCCAATTTTCTAAGGTCTAGAATTGGGGGACTAAGGTGGCCCCTGGATCCTGCATTGTCACATGTGTCTAATCAATTAATTTGCCTGCCTGCCTGGTTCTGTGTGAGTCATCTGAGTTTTATGTTGATTCAGTTTCTTTGCTGGCTGCTAACAATCACCATCTCCCCCTGCTCTTTTCAGACAAGACAGGACTGGAAAGACAAAGTCTTTCTCCAGAGAAGTCCTGGAGTAGGAGACAGTCTCTCCCTGATGGTTCCCAAGGGGGAATCATGCAGGAGCAACTCAGCCCTGCTTTTGCGGGTTCTCTCCTGCTGATAACTAGTGGGGGCGGGTCCTCTCTCACTGTGCTTGTAGAAGTGCTTACAACTCTTGCCTGGCCAGCTGCCTGCCACCTTCCCTCTCCTCCCACCTTAGCTCCTACTTCACTTCCCCTCAGCCATGCCCCTGTTTTATCCCGTTGCCTGCGTCTACCACGATGAGCCCTGATAGCATCATGGGTTCTTAGAAGAACTTCAGACCAGTCTCCAGCTCTCTCAGATGAGAAAACAGGTCAAGAGGGGAAAGAACTAATCCAAAGTCACACTGCTTCATTCATTTATTCACTCAGCCAAGGACACTCCCTATCCTTTAAGATTTAGCTTAGCCCTGGCTGGTGTGGCTCAGCTGGTCGGAGCATCGTCCTGTATGCCAAAAGGTTGGGGGTTCCATTCTTGGTCAGGGCACATACCTAGCTTGGGGGTTAGATCCCCCCAGGGGGTCAGGGCACATATGGGAGGCAACCAGTCAATGTTTCTCTCTCATATTGATGTTTCTCTGTCTCCTCTCTCTAAAATCAATAACCATATTAAAAAAAAAAAAGATTTAGCTTAAATGTCACCTCATTAGAGAAATCTGCTCTGATTACTTTAAAGCATATCCACCCCCATTCTCTCGTTTGTTCCCTTGTTTCTTTTTACTCTGTATCACAATTTGTGATTGTTTCATTCTTTAATCTTTTTTGTTTTTGGCCTGACTCCTCTACTAGAATATTAGCTCCACGAGGGCAAGAGGGGCATGTTTGTTCTTCAGAGAAAGGCCCATCACAGTGTTCTCAGATCCAGCACATTAATAGATGCTCAAGAAATCTTTGCTGAATCAAGGCACCTGGGGATAGGAAAGTGGATGGATACAGTCCCTGCTTTTAGAACTGCCTCGGGTAAGCAATGGAGCCAGAAAACAGGGAATGCAGTGAGACCAGGTCCAGACTGGGGGTGGTGAAGGGGTATTTCAAGGGCACCTAAGACAGGCCTAATCTCTTGAGCTTCTGTTACCAACCACCTAGAACCCAGAATAAACCGTTTGGCTGTGACTCAGGCCTGTGCCCTGAGCGGCCCAGCTGCAGCAGGGGCTGACAATTCATCTACTGGAGTGTGTGCTCAGATGGCACCTGGACCCATTACCCTTTCCAGTGAGGGAGTTTGCCAGTCAGTTTCACAGGTCTAGTTGTAGCCAAGTCCACAGTCATCAAGGCCCCAGAGAGTACCGCACCTAGTCTAGTTCCAATCTTTGGCCTGATCATCTTCAGGAAAGAACCTGTGCAGCATTAAGGAAGGTGACACCTGCCTAGTCTTTGGGATTAGTGGGATGACAGATGTCCCAGCTAGGTAGCCTTAATATCCAGAGGGCAGATGGGCTGTCCCACATGGCTCCGAGAGCCAGTGCCTCAGAGAGCAAGTGGATGGCCTGCCTGCCTGCTCTGGACTATAAAAGGAGCCCCGAGGAGGAGGAGGAGGAAGGAAGACAGTGGGAATTCCTTTCTCTGAAGAGAGAGTCCAAGGCCCTTGCTGGCTCTCCTGGGAGAGAATCTCACCCCTCAGTCCAATCTTCTCCCTACAGTGGGGCAAGATGGCAGCTGCTGCTGCTCTGCTTCTCAAAGCTCACCGAAAGAAAACCTTTTCTTTCCTCCTCTCCCCCTTCCAGAGTCATCCTTCCACCTGGCAGAAAGGTAGCACTCAGGTCCCCAGCAGCCTGAATTCTCCTTCCAGGTAGGAAGCTTCACAGCTATATGCTGAGCTTCCCCAGCCTATACCCTGCTTCCAGGGTTGGCTCATCAGGACTTAGCCATAGTCCTCCAGTTTCCCCCACCATTCTCTACCTGCAGCCAGGCTGATGAAAACGACCCGTTAACACCTTGAGTATCACAGCAGTTTTAGCCCTGATCCCCATTCTTCCCCCATTGTTGCATGGGTTGGGAATTATCCCCAATTTCATTCAGAGAGGTTAAGTAACTTGCCCAAGGTCACACAGTGAGAAAGTGGCAAACAAACACCCCCCCCCAAACTTGCGTCTTCTGTTCAGCAGTTTGGCAGGTGCACAAATAATCCATGTGGAAAGGGTGAAATCTGTTGTTTCTTCATTTTGCTGGCCTGTGGATGTCTCTGTGTGTTGGGGGAAGGGGATTGTGTGTGTGGGAGGAAAGCTGTCCCCTCCCTAAATGAACCTTTGACCTCCTTAGTTCACTTTCTCTTCCGAAGTAGCTACTGGTTTAATTCGCATCTCTCCGACTGGACTCTATGGTGTGTATCAATTACCAGAGCAATGCCCAAGAGCAACGAAGAGTAGGTCTAATATTTGCCGTCCCAAAAGAGCAAAGACCAAAAAAATAAATAAATAACCTCACTTTCCCCCAAAATATACAGCCCCGAAGCAAATGTCAAACCAGCACCTGACTCCTGGCACGGTCTGCAGAGGCCCCCAACACACACCACCGCCGGCCACGCCACACTGCGTTAGGAAGGCGTCGGGGAGGGGCGCCCGGCACGGGTCCGGCGCGGCGGGGAGCCAGTTGGCGCCGGGCGCGCTGCCAGGCCGGGCCGCACCACGGGGGCTGGCCGCCCCTCGCCACGTGGTGGTGGCAGTGGCGGGGTCCCGGGCGCCTTCCCAGCTGGAGAAACCCGGAGCAGCGGCAGAGGAGGAGGAGGCGGCGGCGGCGGAGGAGGAGGAGCGGGGCGGGCGGGAGGGAGGGAGGGAGGGGGACTGGGGGGAGGGGTGGGGGGTGGGGAGAGACCCGGCGGCGGCGACAGGGCGAGAGCAGAGCGCGGTGCCAGGGGGGTGGGGGCACCGGTGCCCGTCTGGGGAGGGAGCAGGCGGAGGGAATAAGCTGCGATTACGAGCAGGAACCGGCGGCAGCTGTGAGTCCCCGGCGGGGCTTGGCGGGGGAGGGGAGCGGCGCCCGGGGCCAGCCCCCCGAGGGGTCGCGGTTGTGGAGGCCGGGAGAAGGTGGCGGGAGGTTGGCCAGCAGTTGGCCCAGGTTGGCGGGGAGCGGAAGGGTCCGGCGTCCGCCACCCGCATCCTCCCCTTTCGCCCTGATCTGCTGCTCCTCAGGCCTCACCGCCTCCCGAGCCCCTTCCCCGTCTCGGGGATGTGGGACCCGGGGCCTGGCCAGCAGCGGGGGAGGGGGCTGTGTGGTCTCAGTCTCCGAGAGGGGAGGGGCGACAATTTCTGTCGGCGGAGCTGAAGGGGTTTAAAGGGTGGCTCTTAAAGGGGCCGCAGAAGGGGTCCGGGCCGAGAAGGCACCCCCTCCCCATCCGCCTTCCGTGGCTCTCGGGGTCGCTGAGCGGAGGGGAGAATGCAGAGAAAGGAAACAGTTATCGAGGCGGCCCAGGGGGCTGAGCCCCCGCTAGTGAGGTTGGGCCCGAGGTGGCGGGCAGGGGGCCTGGGAGTAGGGGGAGTGTGGTGACCGCTGGCCCACGGAGCTGGGGGGAGGGGATGGGACTGGGAGGAAGGGGTTAAAGGTGGGGCCAGCCCTACAAACAAAAGCACACACTTCTTACTCAGATCGGGTCACACGCGTTTCCCTATCACTTAATGGGTGGAGGGGCCAGGAGCGGGGCTGGGCCTGCGCCCGTTCCTACCCACCCAGGCTCTGCTGCCGGGCTGTGGGAAGTCGCGGACCCCACTATCTCAACTCACATCTCAGGAGCCCCCTGTCCTACGCACACACACGGGCTCCGGCGTGCGCACACACCTCGGACATTCCCATAGTGCCTCACGTGACCCACGGCCCCGAACGTGCCCACCCTTCACACACGCTCACGCACGCGTGCACACACGCACACACAAAACACACACGGCCACTTCCTAACTCCATTCCGACCCCCACCCGCAGCCCCGTTAAGGCACTCATTGACTGTGACACACCTACACTCATTCACAGACACACACATTCCCCCACACATGCCAACCACAGACACATTCATAAACAGGGCCAGGAGAAGTACACACGCACCCCCTCACCCAGCCTGCTCTTTCAGGAGCCCTGAGTCATCCCTGCCCCCTCCCAGGGCTCCCCATATCTCTGTGTGCAGGCCTGCAGGGGGACCTTGGGGATTCTTTGGCAGCCCTCTTCACCTGGGCCCTAGCCCTCTCCCAGAGACCCCTTCCCCTCTGTACACCCTCTGACACTCTGCGTGGACTTTTCCTGCGTGTCCGAGGTCAGGGGTGAGGAGGGCCTGGAGGGTTGCCACAGCCCCAGTGTGAGTGGGGGAGGCATTTCCTTTTCCTGAACTCTGGGATCCGGCAGGAGGAAGCTGGGGAGCTGGGCGGGGGCCCAGCAGAGGATGTGCTGACCGTGGTGGGGCTGACCCTCCCAGAAGCACTGAGCCTTCCTTAGCGGGGAGCCAGGGGTGCCAGAGGCCCAGGATGAGGAGCTTGGATGAGTGGTATTTGGGGAAGTAAGGCCTGAGGTGGAGAAGGGGCTGAGGAGTGAGTCAAGGCAGGCCTCCAGCTGGGCCCCGTGCTGGGAAGGCAGCTCTCTCCTGTCCACTGGATTCCCAAAGGAGCCTTTCCCTGCTGCTAGCCTGGCTTACTTGTCCCAACTTGTCACTCCTCCACCCCCAAGTCTTCACCTGGTCCCAGCCCCTTCCCCTAAAGGATACAGAGAAGAGAAGATGGAGCTTGGTGGTCTGGGAGGGGGCTGTGGGAGACTGTCGAGCAGGACAGGCTGCATCTCAGCTGGTCACAGGGCTCCCCGGGCCAGGACCAGGCGTATCAGGGGACAAGCTTTAGGCCATCGTCTCCCGCTCTCCCAGGAGGTCCAGGGGGTGCCGCAGCCCAGGCCCTTGCCATGGAGTCCATGTTTGAGGATGATATCAGCATCCTGACCCAGGAAGCTTTGGGCCCCAGTGAGGTGTGGCTGGACGCTCCTGGAGACCCCTCACTGGGGGGAGACATGTGCTCCGCTTCGCACTTCGCCCTCATCACAGCCTACGGAGACATCAAGGAGCGGCTAGGGGGCCTGGAGAGGGAGAATGCCACCCTCCGCCATCGCCTCAAGGTCTATGAGATCAAGGTCAGAACCTGGAAATGATGGGGTCTGGCTGTGTGTGTGTGTGTGTGTGGTGGGGGGCTGCAGAGTGGCAGGAACCAGGGATTCAGAAGAGATTCCAGAAACCACAAGAGGGTCAGGGTACAGCCTCTTGAAACTTGAAGGCCCCCTATGAGGGGTATGGATGTTCTGGATGGAAACTCTGGAGAGCTCAGCACCAATTAGGAAGAGATCAGGAGGGATCCGCTTTGGAGTGCTGGGACCTGGGATCTAAAAAAGATCTAGTTAGTTGGAGACCCTTACAGGCCCATGGGAATTTGAATGTACAGATCGCACTAGAAGGGGAACTCTGAGGCAGGTTGTAGGGTTGGGGCACAGTGAGACTGGAGCCTGGGCAGAGAGCCAGGCACCAGCTCTCCTGAGGGCCTGCCCCATCATCCACAGTATCCGCTGATCAATGACTTTGGAGAGGAGCATGGCTTCTCTTTGTATGAAATCAAGGATGGCTCCCTGTTGGAGGTGGAGAAGGTTAGCCTACAGCAACAGCTCAACCAGTTCCAGCATGAGGTGAGCCCCTTGCAGGCCTCCCAGCCTTCCCTAAACTCACTCTAATCAATTTCTGACCTCTCCCCTACCCACCAGCCTCTGGCCTTCTGTACCCTGGATCAGAGATGGCCACGGTCCTCCCTAGAGTTGGCTGCAGCTCCTCCTGCCCCTTTACCAGGCATTGGGAGTTGGGGTGCAAGGCACAGGGAGCTGCTCAGCCCCCGAGTCTTTGATGGGCTTGACTGGCGTGCATCCCACCCTTCTGGGCCCCATCCAGTTGCAGAAGAATAAAGAACAGGAAGAACAGCTCGGGGAGATGATCCAGGCTTACGAGAAACTCTGCGTGGAGAAGAGCGACCTGGAGACAGAGCTGGGGGAGATGGTGAGGCCCAAGGAGCTGGGTGCTGGGGAGTGTTATCCAGGTTGCATCGCCCTGTGTGTGTGTGTGCTTGTGGAGCACACCCTGCTGTGCTCATGTGTGTCTGTGAGTCCCCATTGAGCCTTGTGAGTGGGGCCATGTGTCGAATAGGTTGTGAGTGACTATGTACATCCTGATTGCGCAGTGACAGGAGATGATTTTGTGAGTGACCCTGTAGAACATGTGTCTCTGTGTACATTGGGGTCTCCTGCTGGGTCCACCCTATGCCTACGATACTGCTCCCGGCAGGCTTTGTAGGTGAGGGCAAAGGTGACCAGCAGTGTCTGTGGCTGCCGGGATGGGTCTTGGCACGTGTGTGATTCTGGGTCGGGGCATGGCCATGCATATGAGCAAGAGGGCGGGCGTCAGAATCAGGAGACACGGTATCTGCCGACTCCTAGCTGCCACCTGGGTCAAGTCACTTAGCCTCCATTCCTCCTCTGAAAAGTGGGGCAGATAACTTCGCTGAGCTGTTGTGGGCATTCGTGTGAAAATGCTCTGCTTGAATAATCAAAATCACTTACACGGCGCTCACCGTGTGCCAGGCACCATTCTTATCTCTTTAGATGCAGTTACTCATTTTCATCCTCGCAGCAACCCTAAGTGGTAGGTGCGGTTATCCCTACGTAGAGATGAGGTAGATGAAGGCACAGTGGTTGTCACATACAGAGATGCTCCTGAGGCAGTGTGTAGACTGGGCCTGAGGGTTCTTTTAAGTGTCCCTGTGTGTTAGTGACATGGAAGAGGTATTAACTCTGCCCTTGCAAGGGGCAGTGGCCAGAAACAGCTGTACTGCAGTTGCTGGGAGAGGAGACCTCAAACTCATGGCCACTTGGAGGGTGGAGTTAGGATGCCTGACCCGGGGCTATTGTTTGCTCAGTTTGGAGGTGATGGCTATTCAGACGAGGCAAAGTCCTAGATTTGGGGGGGTTACAGGGGCACCCTGGACCTGTACAGACCCTCGCCCCTTTGTTTCCTGCACAGCGGGCCCTGGTGGAGACCCACCTGCGGCAGATCTGTGGTTTGGAGCAGCAGCTGCGGCAGCAGCAAGGCCTCCAGGACACCGCCTTCTCCAGCCTGAGCCCCCCGCCTGCCTCGGTACCGCCCTGTGCTGATCTGGACCTGCACTACTTGGCTCTGAGAGGGGGATCTGGCTCAAGTCACGGTGAGATCTCAGCAACCCCTGATTTCCCCACCCGAAACTTCCCAAAGCAAACTCCCATTTCTACATCTTTGGACACAGGTAGTCAGCACCCCATTATAATGCTTTAAATTTCCCTACTACCTGTTCACTCACCTCATCTGCTGTTACCCGATTTCTGCTGCTGACATCCGTTCAATTCCTGCAACCTTGGCTACCCCCATGCAGTTGTCATAGGTGCCAGCAGAGGGCACCCCAGCCCAGAGTCCCCTGCCTGTCTTAGGTTGTGATTAGGAGAGGCTCCTGAGGATGCTCAGAGGCCTGAGTCTGGCCAGGGAAGCCCTTTGAGAGGCCATCTTACAATTCTCTAGCCTCCAGGAAGATTAGAAAAAGCAGCTTAAACTCCTCCTTCCTCACTGCCCACAGTAGAGGTATCTCTCATCCTGGGGCATCTGTCCTCAAGCTGTCTCACTTGAGTCTCTCGTGCTGCAGTCAGTGGAGGTGCCCAGCAGCTGCACTCAGCCTGACATTGTCCTCTCCCCGGCCAGCAGGCTGGCCAGGCCCCACGCCGCTTAGCGTGAGTGAGCTGGAGCGGAGGCGCCTGGAGGAGGCTCTGGAGGCTGCCCAGGGAGAAGCCCGGGGGGCTCAGCTTCGGGAGGAGCAGCTCCAAGCCGAGTGTGAGCGGCTCCAGGGGGAACTGAAGCAGCTGCAGGAGACCCGGGCCCAGGTAAATGTCAGCAGGGTATGGACCCCGGCCCTTGCTCTGGCACCCCCACAGCTCTGTGGAGGTCTGGGGGCAGCTAGAAATAGCATCTAGAGGTCTAAGACTGCTTCACGGGTGCAGCCGGGCCCTGGGAATGGTTGAGAAGGGGAGTCCAGGCCAGGCGAGGCTGGCGTCTGACCTCTCCGTCTTCTCCCTCAGGACCTGGCCTCCAACCAGTCGGAGCGGGAGATGGCGTGGGTCAAAAGAGTTGGAGATGACCAGTAAGTCATGTCTGTAACCCTCTCCCTCTTAACTTTTATAGCCTAGCCCCCCCCCCCTTGATTGACTCTCCCCTTTGGTGTTGTTTGGGGGACCTCTCTTCCAAGCCGAGAGAGCTGTGGGGTTTGGGTTGCTTGTGTGCCTCTGCATCCTTCACAGGAAGGCGAGGTTCTGGGGCTGTGCAGGTTCCCGGAGGTTCCCTTTGCTTTCCTCTGGTACCCAAGCCTGAGTCTTCTCAGGGTGTCAGGGGTTGAGAGAGGCTTCCTCAGTGACTTTGCTGCTATGTTCTGTTACCCCTGGTGAGTTCTTGGGCCTTTCTGGGGCCGTGTTTTCTGTCCCAGTAGCAAGGCCCAGGCAGTTGGGTTCACCCTCCCCTCCCTGACGAGGAGGAAGGAGGTGGCCTCTTTCAGGATTTGTGGTGCCTCATCGATGTCAGGAGAGAGAGAGCGGAGGCTTAGGGTTGGAGAGACTTCCTTGAGGAATTAGAACTTAGTCTGCTGGGGTGTCCCTTGGGAGTCCTGCCAGGAAAGAGGGGAAGCAGGAAGTAGGGAGGGAGCTCTGCCGGTGAGGAGCCTAATGATGGGAGCTTCTGGGGCAGCACTGGGCAGCAAGGGAGAGGGTGAGCGGCAGCCTGGTAGCAGTAAGCCTGATAGATGCCTTTCACATCCGCAACAAGCTCATCCTCTCCCACTTTCTGAGAAATAGAGCGCAAACCTCCTTCCGCCTGAGCCCTCTCCCCTGAGATGAGGTGTGTGGCACAGACTCCCTGCTTTCATCGGAGGGGAAGACTGAGGCCCAGAGAGGAGCAGGAGCTCCCCATCCTCCTCACCTTTCAGCTTACGGCCAATTGTGGATCCTCCTCACCTCCCTCTGCACCCGGGGTGGAGGGCCTGGGTGGAGCTCTGGTAGCTACAGGGTGAGAACACAGCTTTTGGGACTGGTGGGCGGGACCCCTTAGCTAGGCTGCTTCTGGGCACTGGGGGCCTCGGTGGGGAGGGTCCACCCGAGCTTGCAGCTGGGGCTCAGGGCCCATCCTCATCTGTGTGCCCAGACCCGGAACACACCCACCCACCCACGCATGCACACGCACACACTCTAGAATCTTAGCTTGCCCCAAAAGTCACACTTCACGTGTCACTAAGTCCAACCCCTCCTAGAAGACCGGCAGTGAAGACTCGCACCGGCGGCTGACCCCCGAGGGAGGCAGGGGTTGTGGCCAGGCTGGAGTCTGCACAGGCGACTTTGAATGCAGGGGTGCTGGGGTCCTGAGTGGCGTTGCTTTACTGACTTCACTTCTCTGGCCCCAGGTTTTCCTCATGGGCTCAGGAGTCAGTCATTGCTGAGAGATGTGAGAGGAAGGTGACGAGGGGTGAGGGCAGAGGAGAGGTGGTGGACCCCAAGGGGCGGAGGCTGTGAGTGGTGAAAGAGAACCCCTCCCAGAAGGTGCTTCTGGAGATCAGACCCTCTGTTCTGCTGTTCTGGCCAGAGGAGCCGCTTTCCCTTCCCCTCCCAGGGCACCTGCCTCCCCCAGCCCCCTCGGCCATCGGGAGGAGCTGGTCTTCCTCCCTTACGCCCGGCTCCTTCCCGCAGTCCCAGTGGTTCAGACCCTGCCTAGGGCCTCCTGGGCCTCTGCCCCTGGAGCCAGCCAGGACCTGCCTGCCCAGTCTCACCCTCTTAGGTTGAGTATCTCCGGACAGCCCCAGCTTGGCAAGAGTTAATTCTCAGAGGAAATCCTCACTCCCCCGGTAGTTTTATTTTCTTATAAACTCAGCTCCTTTTGGTAATAGTCCGCTTCCCCGTGCTGGCTCCCCTGGCCTCCCACCTGAGGAGGCCTCAGTCACCTGCCATCAGTTCACTTTCCCCCACAGGCCCCTCCCCTTCTTCCTGACCCTCTGGCTAGTGGGAATTTTACCTGTGGGTTTACCCAGAAGAGGAATGCAGGGGCTGGACTATCCAGGTGGGTGTGCCAAAGCTAAAGAGAGGGCCACAGAAATTTCTTCATTTAGTCTACTCCTATGTGGGGATCTCCTGTGTCCCCCAAAAGGTTCCCACTTGTTCTCAGTTGGGACATCGCCAGGGCAGTCAGCTGTACTGCGGGAGTCCTGGGTGTTAAAATAGTCCCCGCCCCCCATTGCTTCCAACTCTATCAATTCTCCGTGACATGGGTCCTATGTGTGCTGAGACCTGGGAGGCAGCCGGAGCCCCAAGGTTTCCCCATTCCTCCCATCCCAGCCCCAGGCCTACAAGCTCTGGTCATCAGTGTTCCTCTGAAAATGGGCCCCCAGACCAGACCAGACTGCCACTCTCCAGGTCTGGCTTCCAGGCAAGATTTCCTTGCCCTTTGGTTAGCCCCATGGTGGCCCATGACCAGGGGGACAAATTGCCCCAGAGGAAGAGCTAACGGGGGTCACTCAGGGGCCAAAGGCAGTGATGAGGGAGGAGGTGGGAGTGGGGACCACTCTGTTCCAGAAGATGCGTGAGGAGGTAAGGACCCCAGGAGGGTCCCTGCGGAGGTGGGAGGTGCAACACCCACAGCCCCCTTTGCTCTGGGTGCATCGCAGACGCCTTTCGGAGGGTGTGGCCAGTATTGAGGGTAGAGGGGACATTGTGGAGAGGGGGCTTCTCCAGGGGTCTGAGGGCTCCGAGTGGGCAGGACTCAGTGAGGGGAATGAGGGCTCAGTGAACGGGGGAGCTCACCCGCGGGGGGTCCACTGTGAGAAGACATGGGGCTCAGTATAAGTAATGAGGGGGACAACTATAGGTCTTTCTTTTTTCCCAACATGGGGGGCTCAGTGTTGCAGCCTGGGCCCTTTTCCGCCCACCCCCAACACCCCTCTCTCCGCCCACAAGCCTCTGCGTGGGCTGCGGTTAGTGGTGGGGGAGAAGTGTGAACTCCGAGAGAGAGGATGGAAACTCTGCACAGAGGTCAAGGGCAGTGTGGGGTGGGTCAGGACGGAAGTCGGAGACCCCCATGTACCCTGAACTGAACCTCATGCCCCAGAAGCAGCCGGCCCAAGGCCTCCCCCTTCACGCTTCTCACCCTCCCTACTTCCTTTCTTTCAAGTCCCCTCCAGCCAGGGCACCCAGCAGCGCTCACAGGAATTAACCCCTGAACACTCGCAGCCCTGGGAGCTCCCCGTGGGCGGGGAGGGGCTCTGAAGTTGAGGCCCACCACTCCCACCTCATTGTGGTCTGAGGGATTGGTTGGCTTTGAACCGGTCTCTGGCCATTTCCCTGCCAGGAAGGCGGAGAGCAGCTCTTACCACATCTCTCCCTCCATGGGAAACTCCACATCCTCCCTCAGTTTTCAAGCAAAGTCACTGAGCTGGTATCTCCAAAGAAAGGATCAGAATGGTTTCCCCTTCCCCTCCTGTCTCCCAGGCACTTCCCCGATCCTTCATCCTCCCCAGACGCTATGCGAGGCAATTCACCTACAAAAGCTCATTTAATTCTCACAAAACAAAAACAAAAAGAAAGTGTGATGAAGGCATTGCCCTCCTTTACAGCTGAGCACACCGAGGCACACAGAAGTTAAGTAATCAGAGAAGTGAAATGCAAATATCCAGCAGGTCCTGAGCACATGGGACGTTTTTTTCTGGTTCAGATTCCTCTTCAGGTTGGAGGCTCTTATTCTGGGGTGACCAGATGATTTGTTGTTCAAACCTGATCACTTTGAAAGTGAAAGGGGGCACTATTAATAATTATGCTGGGGCAACTAGTGTGAACCTGGGCAGTCCTGGGCAAATTGGGATGTGCGGCCCCCTCACTTCCCCAGGGACTGCGGTTCCCAGCCTCTCCGTGAGCCGTGAGCCGTGAGCCGTGAGCCGTGAGCGGCCCGGTTTGGTCGCACAGGCAGGCTGTCTAGACACGGGGAACATGTGGCTGCGCTGGAAGCGCGGCAGGGCTGCCATGAAGAGCCCGGCTCTGCGGACCGCAAGTCATAGCTGGTCGAGGACCGTGAAGGGGCTCAAGGCGCCAGAAAGGAAGTGGTGGAGTGCTGAGTGGTTGTACAGCGACTTCCTCCTCCCCCTGGCCCACAGCCTCAAGGCCGCTCCACGGCCTGGTGCCTGCGGCCCCCTCCCTGAGGGTCGGGCGGGAAGACTAATGCAGGGTGTGCCTGTGGGCGGTGGAAAGTTTGGTCCCTAAACTCACCCACAGGGCTGAGGTGGCTGGGGGCAGCTGAGGGCCGCTGTGGGCAAGGACGGAGGGGCTGGGAATGCTGGATTCCTGGTTTCCTCCCGTTTCTGAGTCAGATGCTCATTCTGACGACATGGCCAGCTCTACCTTGACCCCAGTCCTAACCCTAATACAGATCCCATTCCTGACTCTAACTTTATCCCTCATCCAGACCCCCTCTGTCCACAATCCTGACCAAAAATGAGCTATCAACCCCAGCCCTAATCTGACCCTAATCCCAGCCTTAACCCTGACCTCAAGCCCATCCTTAGTTCGAACTCACGACCCAACGCTGGCCCGAGTTCAAACCCTGCCACAGGCTCGCTGCTGCTGCAGCAGCACGGGGCGCACAGAGAACTTCCCTGGGGAGGCCTCTGCACTCAGAAGCCTACTGTGTCCCAGCTGGTTTGGGGCAGAAAGAGCCCCGTTAGACAGGAGGACACTTAGGTCTGTAACCTCTCTCACCTCAGTAGCTTTATCAAGAACGGTGAAGATTTTTATTTCTGGGTGAATTTTTGAGATCCCTGAATTCCTCGTGGACAGAATGAATGAAAGGATAAGTTGGTGAAGGGTGGAAAGAGCCGTCGCAGAGGGTGCCCTCCTTCCTGCCAGCTCTGCCATTTGCACTCTGGCTCCTCTGAGGGTGCCAGCTCAGCAGGCCGAGGTGCCAAGAGCATGTTTGAATCCTTGCTCTGTGCCACCACTGCTTTGTGACCTTGGGCCAGCCTCTTCCTAGCTCTGACCTTCCCCTTCCACATGTGGCTGGCGCCCTCCCAGGGCAGGGATGGTGACGATCACGGCCCCAGGCCACTTTGGTGGTTCCCAGCCTCTTTCTCCTCCTCCTCTTTTCCTTCTGCTGCCTTCCATCTCTCCTTTCCCCTCTTTGTGGGTCCTTTTAGAGGGCAGGCTGGAGCTAGCTGTGTGGTCGGTCACGTGGACTTTGGAGCTCCCATTCCAGTAACGGCATTACGACGAGGCTTTATGACTTTGGCCAAGGACTTAAGCTCTGGAAACCTCCATTTTCTCACCTGTAAAATGGAGATAACAGTGGCAACATTGTAGGGTTGTTGTGAATTTTTTTTTTAAATTTTCTTTAATTTTAGAGACAGGAGAAGGGAGGGAGAAGCAGCAATGTATGGTTGCCTCTCACATGGCCCTCCCTGGGGACCTGGCCTGCAACCCAGGCATGCGCCCCGACTGGGAATCGAACCGGGACCCTCTGGTTCCCAGAACATGCTCAATCCACTGAGCTACACCAGCCGGGCGGTTGTTGTGAATATTAAGTGAAGTTCTTAGCACAACGCCTGGCCTGTGATGAGCACTTATGATCTGTGATTCTTTTCTCCCTGGGCCCCTCTCAGGTTCTGAGAGACTCAGAACTTTCCCCCGTAGTTTAAGCAATAAAGAAGCACCCTGGCCCGGCTGGTGTAGCTCAGTGGATTGAGCGCGAGCTGGGAACCAAAAGGTCCCGGTTCGATTCCCAGTTGGGGAACATGCCTGGGTTGCAGGCCAGGTCCCCAGTGAGGGCCATGTGAGAGGCAACCATACATTGCTCTTTCTCCCTCCCTTCTCCTCTCTCTAAAAATTAAATAAAATAAAATCTTTAAAAAAAAAAAAAAGAAGCACCCAAATGCAGCTAGGTGCTGCCATTCACCTGACCCATCCTTCCTGGGCAGTCTTGAGAGTGGAAAATAGCACTCAGGTGTGGGCCAGGAAGCCAGGAAACGGAACGTGTATTCAGGTGCACGTGTACGACTCTTGGTTGTGCTGTGAAGTTGAGATTTTTTCCACTGAATTGGCAGTGTGTTCTAATGTGAGTCATTCAGGTCGTTAGCGTATTTCGCAGCCTGGGCCTGTGCACCTTGAGTGAGGTAAGGAGAGACACCCAATTAAGGGGGAAGTCCCAAAGGATCATGGGGCATTGGGAGGTTGGGTCCCCCCACCTGGCCAGGTCTCAGAGGTCTCTGTGAGGGTTGCCTGGGGTTCCAGCAGGGCAGTCCCCACCTGCCCGGGCACCCAGGTCAGAGCTGTGAGAGGGGCTGGGCATTCTGGGCCAGGGACGCCTTCCTTCCATTTCCTGCCGCTCTGCCCGTTTTGTTGTGAGGAGGGTGCCAGGAGCTGGGCTGTGGGAACTGGGCTAGCTCCTGACAAGGGGAGGGAGGCAAGCAGGGGAGAGATACGGGCCTGGGAACTAAGTGTGGCAGGCGAGATCTCCGAGGTTGGGTGTGAAGTCAGCAACCTGTATCTGTCGCCTGAGATACAGCGGTGACTGTGCACAGGGAGAGAAAGTGGCTGCTTGGTCAACGAGGCACTGCACATCCCTGCCCTACCCAGAACCCTCCGTCCCCACCACTGAGGGGCCAGCACGGGTCTTCGAAAGCCCCTAGTGTGATGGGAGAGACACAGATCCTGCCCTTAAACTGTCCCGGGTCTGAAGGGGGTAGCCGTCTATTGGGGAGTCCCCAGTTTAATGTGGGACAGAGAGACTGGCCCTCCAGTCCGGCGGGGGAGGTGGCATGTTCCCCCTCAGGCCCATAGGGTGAGTACGAGTGGACACAGGACACATTTAGCAGACACAGGGGCCGAGCTGTGATGGGACTGAGGGCTGCAGCCCCTCTGCAAGGCTTCCCATAAAGACCTTCCTTTCTCCCTGCTCCTGCCATCCTCTGCCCATCATCAGATGGGCAGCGGGCACTCCCCCTCCCACAGAAGTAGGCTTGTCTCCCAGAAGCCCAGCCTGTTTGCAGTCATTTTGCTTTGGCCCCAATGGGTTAAAAATAGTTTTGTTGTGGGAGGGGACATTGCCTCCCCCACCACCCAGCTCTGCCCCAGGATCAGTAAGAGAGCCAGCCAGTGAGCGGAGAGTGGCAGCGAGGGCGCTCAGTCATCTGCCCTCTGCACCTAGGCTTTTCCTGCCCTCTGAAGCCCTAACCTCAGGACTTCCCCTCCGCTCCTCTGGGGTCAGACACACACACACACACACACTCACTCTCACACCAAGCCTCATCATACGGGTGGCCTCACGCCTACCTTCACTCCCTCCCATCCACATACATCCTCTCTCACAAGTCCATTACCATGGGCCAGGGCCAGGGCCTTCAGGGTCTGGAGAACTGCCCACCTCATTCCTGCTTATAGCCCTACAGCTCCTGGGGCTGAAGGATGTCCCCTGTGAGGAGACCCACTGCCTGCTGCTTCCCCACCAGCTCTAATTTTCACAAAGTGCCAGAGCCCCTCGGGACTTGGCGAGGCAGCAAACCCAAACCCCTGCCTCCCAGGCTCTGTCCAAGCCCAGAACAGAAGGCAGTGACCCAAGGCCAAGGCTGAGCCTCAGGTGAGGCCAGGAAGGGCTCTCTTGGCCTGAGCAGGTTAGGGCGGGGTGGAGGGGGGGGCCTGAGAGTGATAACCTTCAGAGGTTCTGAGTCAGAGAGACCTAAAGAGAAGGAAGGAGAAAAGGAAGCGGGTGAAGTCTTTGCCAAGCTCAGAGTCTGTTCCAGCTTTGTGAGGGTGGGTGCCCAGGAGATCTGAGCAGGAAGTGGGGGGAGAAAGAGAAAAAGAACGAAAAATGGATGGAGAGGCTGACTTCATTATTCACTTATGAACATCTGGTGGGTAACAGGCCCTGGACAAAATGCTAGGAAGGTGGCGATAGGATCTCCATCTTTGAGGAATTCCCAGTGAAGTTCCAGAACAAGGCAGCCTTTGATAAGTGTTCACTGTGAGTGGTGCCCCCTTAAGGTGTGTGGGGCATAGTCACTGCTCATGGAGATCTCTGTGTGAAGGGCTCCCTGTAGCTCCTGAGAGGTACAAGGCTGAAAGGATCTCAGAGGCAACTTTGAGGTCGAAGCAAGGGCGTTGGACCTGGAACTGAGCAGACTTGGGTTCAAGTTTATCAGCCTATAGTCTGGGCACCACTGCCCTAGCCTTAGGTACCATTCACTGGGAGGAGAGGGAGTCTCCCTGGAAGAAGTGGCATTGAAGGCAGACCTTAAAGCCCAAGAGGATTCCCTCAGTTGGGGTAGGAGGGCCCTGGGGGGGAGAAGGGGGCTAGGGGCTGGGGCAGAACCAGCTCTTGCTCCATAGCTGTGGCAGTAAACACACTTCCCTTCTCTTCCCTGCTCCCTGCCCTTTGACCTCAGGCTCAGGGCAGGTTGGGGGGATGGGCAGGATCAAACCATAACCTGGGGGTACTGGGGTGTCCTGCAGGGTGAATCTGGCGCTGGCTTACACGGAGCTGACAGAGGAGCTGGGTCGGCTCAGGGAGCTGAGCTCCCTGCAGGGGAGAATCTTGAGGACCCTGCTGCAAGAGCAGGCCAGGAGTGGCGGTGAGATGGGGCAGGGCAGGGGACACCAGGGCTGGACCCCAAGGTTGGGGAGCTATGGCTATCGTCCTGTGTCCCGGGGCCACCCTCTGCTTCCTTTCCCCTTGCCTGGTCCTTTTTCACTGGTGTTGGGAGGAGAGTGGAGTGAGCTTTGGTTGCAGACAAGCCCCTAGCCCTCAGTTCTGACATCTCTCCTCACCACTGTCCCATGACCTGGTCCTGCTTCTCTTCCAGGCCAGAGGCACTCTCCTTTGTCACAGCGCCACTCTCCCGCCCCCCAGTGCCCTTCACCATCCCCGCCTGCCCGAGTGGCGCCCCCCTGTCCTTCGTGCCAGTCCCCGGTCCCCCAGCGCCGTTCCCCGGGTCCCCCGTGCCCCTCGCCCCAGCAGCGCCGCTCGCCCGCCTCGCCCTCCTGCCCGTCGCCTGTCCCGCAGCGCCGATCGCCGGTGCCGCTGCCGCCGTGCCAGTCCCCCAGCCCGCAGCGGCGCTCCCCGGGGCCTCCAGCCTGCCCGGCCCCCCAGCCCCGGCCTCCGCCGCCCCTCCCACCGCCGGGGGAGAGGTCGCTGGCAGAGCGCGCCTACGCCAAGCCGCCCAGCCACCACGCGAAGGCCGGCTTCCAGGGCCGGCGCAGCTACTCGGAGCTGGCCGAGGGCGCGGGCTACGCGAGCGCCTCTCCGTCCTGGCTGCAGGCCGAGGCGGCCACGCTGCCCAAGCCGCGGGCCTACGGCGCCGCGGAGCTCTACGGCCCCGGCAGGCCGCTCAGCCCTCGGCGCGCCTTCGAGGGCCTCCGTCTGCGCTTTGAGAAGCAACCGTCAGAGGAGGAGGAGTGGTCCGTGCCCCCCAGCCCGTCCAGCCCCGAGGCGGGCACCATCCGCTGCGCCTCGTTCTGCGCCGGCTTCCCCATCCCCGAATCGCCCGCAGCCACGGCCTATGCTCACGCGGAGCACGCACAGTCCTGGCCGTCCATTAACGTGAGTGGGGCACCCACGTGGGTGACAGAGACCTGACAGCCCTACCCTCCTTTCACACCCGATGGGCGGAGCTCCCTTCCTTGCACCCCTCCCCCTCGCTTCCCCGGGGCGTAGGCAGTAGAGGTCCCTCCGCACCACGAAAACTCAGTCAGGGCTCTAGTTACCCGCATGGTCTTTCGAACCACGGACCTGGCTTTGATTCCAGACTCCACCACTTAGTAGCCACCAGGATTTGGGCAACTTACTTTTCCTCTCAGATCCTGAGTTTTCTCGTCTGCATAATGAGGACAATGATTACATTATGGGAATGCATTAGAGGGTTCTCGAGAGGGAGGCCATAAGCCTACAGCTGTCTGCGCAGGGCCTGAGTGGGGCGCTCGGGAGCAGACATCTGCTCTTACGGTGGTGATGGAGGCCACGCCGACCCTGGGGGTCGTGGGCGACACGGGGACAGGCCTGCTCGTCCTCTTCCCTCCATCGGGCCTCAGAGCCCCTGTTCTTTTCCCTCTGTCTCGGAAGACAACCCTATCTCAGGGCTCTATCATTTCATGGAAATAATGAGTTTCCTGAATGTCAGATCCAACCCTTGTCACCTGGAAGGACCAAAAGATGTTCCAAAGCCAGACAAAATTATTTTGGGTTGTACATTATTTGGGATTACCCATTGCTTTGAGTTTTCTGGCAGTGCTTAGTCACTCCGGGGGCATGTCTAGGTCTTGGCCTTCCTCATTACCCCTGATGTCCTGGCAGGCTGAGTGTGCATGCTTCCTTATACTCACCTCCTGTGGCCCTCTGCCCTGGGTTGGGGAGTGGATGCGGAACTGGTGGAACGTGGGCAGGGACGGGGAGGAGGGGCGTGGTGCTGGATAAAGGGTGCCCAGAACCCTCCTGCCTGCTGCAGCCCTCCCTGCCCTGGGTCCCAAGGAAAAGCAGGCTGGGATGTGGGGACCACGAGGGAGGGTTGGGGACAGTAAGTGACTTCTGCCTCTCCCCACAGCTGCTGATGGAGACAGTGGGCTCTGACATTCGCAGCTGCCCCCTCTGCCAGCTGGGTTTCCCTGTCGGGTACCCGGATGACGCCCTCATCAAACACATTGACTCCCACCTGGAGAACAGCAAGATCTAGGGTGCCTCTCCCACCCGCTGGCTGTTCCTCTGCTCTCTCCCATCACCCCCAAGCACTCACTCACTTTGAATGCTGCATGAATCTCGTGGGGGGCCTTGCCCCTTACGACCCCCAGATACCTCCACTAGCTACTGAGTCAACAAGTCAACGTGTGTGCTGTCTTCCCTGGTCCAGGCACCACTCAGCCCTGGCTCTTCCCAGGAGGTCAGTCGAGGCTCTCCCCAGCTCCCTGGCTTCCAATGGGAGGTGGGGATCGGGGCTGGGGCCGGGAGGGGTGTACCTCACCCAGCCTCCCCCTCTGCCTTTCTGTTCTCAAACATAGTTGGATCTAAGGAGGTATCTAGTGCTTGGGCCTAGGGTAGAGGGAGGGTATCAGAGGGCGCCAGGAGCTCCAGCCAGCCCTTCCCCAGACGTCCGTCTTTCTCAGGCTGGGCTCAGCCCAAGGAACATTTCCCTGTGGGCTTCCAGAGCCTGCCTTGCACACTGATGCCAGTTCTCCATTCCATGGCCGGCTCAGGGCTTGTGGCACGGGCTGCCACTGGGGGAAGGAGGCACCTTGATTCTTGCCATTCTCTGCAGGCCAGCCCTGTTCTCCCCCTCTGCCACCCTGGGGAACAGGGAGGGTGGGAGAGGAGAGGGAGGGCCCTGGAGAGCTGGGAGGATACAGCCAAAAGAGGCTGCCCTGTGGGCCTGGGTCCCTGCACCATGACCCTCAGGCCAGGGGACTCTCTGTGCCAACCTTCTAGGCCCGTGCCCCCGCAGAGCCCCCTGCACCAAGGCACAGATTGTTGTGGCAGTTGCTCCCCTCCCCTCTGACCCCACCAGAGCTCCTGACACCAACAGGTGCACTGTAGCCCGTGTGCGACTCAGCCGCTGTCAGCTGGGTGGGTGTCATCAGCCCTGCGTCCCAGGCCAGAACCTGAGGGTGGGCCCAGGGTGCTGTGGAGATCAAATTCAAAAGAGCTAACCCCCTCCCACACCCCAGCGACCCACGTTCCCTCTGTGAAATCTACCTCAGAGTCGTACCCTCAGAAGGACGGGTAAGCAGGAGGCCAGGGGGTCCCGGGGCTGAGGTGGGGAGCTTCCTACAGCAAGAGCCTGCCACCCACGATGAATCCACCCCTCCCCCCACTGCCAGCCTCTCCTGGGTCTCAGCCAGGCCCGCGGCAGTGGACGCTATTGTCAGTGCATGAACCATTCTGATCCAACTCTTCCAGGCCCCCCACTTCCTCACACGCCGCCTCCTCGGTGCAGAGGAGTGAAGGGGTGCATCAGGCGGGGGAGGGGCCGAGGGCTCCGGAGACACGTGGCATTGTACCTTGAATGTTCCCCCAAGGAGGGGAAATGGGGAAGGGGGAATGCGGAGGGGAGGTGGGGGCCCCTGAGCCCCCTGAACAAGTTGAAAGTCCAAATAAAACTTACCTGTTCCATCCGCGCTCAGTCTGTGCCCTCCATGGCAGGGGTGGGGAGAGACCCCTTGGTAGCCAGAGGTCTTGAAAACTATCTCAGGGATACATCACTGTGGGAGAGTGGTCAGTGGGCGAGGGGGGTGGGTGCATTGGGCACCCACTTGTCAAGGCGATTCTGGAAACATGAGCATGCAAGTAGCCATAGATGACGTCTGACAAGGGTATTTAGGAGAGACACGGAGCAGCAGAGGGTATCTTCGTGACAAAGCAGCCACCCCAGCCCCAAGCAGGTGTCAGGGACTCTTGAATTTTCCCTCCCCACCAATCTGGCAGGTGGAGGTTCTGAAGCCCTCCCTGGGGGTTCATTTATTAGTAGCAGCTATTTTCTTCATCAGATGATTTCTGCATTCCAGGAACCAGGCTGGGCCTCAAAGAGAAAGAACATCCGTGTTCCATGTCCTCATGAGTCTGAGGGCAGGGGAAGGGCTGGGCTCCAGGCTTAGCAGCTGCCTCAGAAGTCTCACAGCCTGGGAGGTCAGAGCCAGGTCATGAACCCTTGACTCCTGCCCCAGTCAGGGCTGCCCTCCGTCTGCAGAAAGGGCCTGAGGTACTTATGCATCAACTCTGGGTGTCTTTAACTTCCATGTGACCCTCTTACCTTTGGAAACAAAAGGTGGGGGCAGTTGCTAATTGAAAGCCTGAGGTTTAGCTCCAGACCCAGGGTGGACATTCTTCCTCATTCAGTGTCAAGGTCCAGATCCTCATGGAGAGACTTCCCAGTGTCCCTTACTCTGCTAAAAGATCATCCAGCCTTGCTTCCATCCGTAGCCAAGTGCTGAGTGCCAGGAAAGGTGAGAACAGCCATCCCTATGGAACATGGTGTCACAAGCCATGGGAAAGATGATTCTAGAGCTGCCCCTCGGTACTTCCCCGTCTCAGTCAACTTCCATGGAGGAAGGCAGCACCCAGGCTTTGGGTCTGGGTCCTGTGTGGGTCTCTGGAGCATTTGCTAGAAGGCCATCAATGAATGGGAGATGGCAGGGGGACATTAGGCAAAGAGAAATCCTAGCTATCGAGGAAAGGGGAGAAGGATGACTTGGGAATGAGCTGGAAGCAGGGCGTGGCCCAGCTAACCACTTCTGGTCCTTGAGCCTGTCTGAGGGAACTCGATAGTGGGAGGGAATCCAGGGTTTCCTGCAACCTGGACACTCCCCCTCATCGGGGGAGGGCGCATGGGGACATTAGGTGCAGATTCTGGCAGCTTGTCTCCTTGGTTTCTGGGGACCTGGCAAAGGGCTCAGGTGCAGGGCAGAAAGCTGCTGGGGGCTGGGAGGGAAGGAAAGACCAGTATGCCCCCGGCCCAGGTCCTCCAGAACCACAGCCTTTCACTGAATGCTGTTCTTCCACCAATGGAGAGGATATTGAGGGGGGGGGGCTGGAAGAGGGGCTGGGGAGCCCTGCCAACACTCCCCTCTCTTCCCAAGCAGGACTGTGATCAGACATAAGGACATGGGCTCCTCATTTCTCTGTAGGACTAATGTGGGGGCACCAGGGTCTGAGAGTGTGGGGGCAAAGGGGCCTAGATCTCTAGGCTCCTGGAAAGGTAAGGAGGGTGGGACAACTTTGACAGGAGCAAAGTGGAGGGAAGACCCCCTGTTGAGGCAGGAGATACACCTGGTGTGTGCACCAGCCCAGGCGCAGAGCCAGCCATGGAGGGTGCGGTGGGGTTGGGTGAGGGGGCTTCACACGACAGGCCCAATACCCAGCATTCTCTCCGGCTCTAGCTTGTCGCCCTCAGTCTCTCCTCCAATCACCAGCTGCCCCTCATCTTTGGGGACCCTACAGCCCTCCCTGTCTCCACCCAAGATTTCTTCAGCCAGAGCTCCCACGGAGACGCCTGCCCCCTCCTGGTCCCCATGCTGTGTCAGGGGGATCGGCTGATGGGAGCAATAGCTCCTTCCAGAAGCTGGTGATGTGCGTGGTGTGGTGTGTGTGTGTGTGTGTGTGTGTGTAGAAGCTGATCACCAACAAAAGGGAGGGGTGTGTGGGTGAGTCAGTGTGCTAATGAGAAACACCTCACCCCGCTGATTAGGACTAATGAAGAACAGAGGGGTGGGAGTTTCACTCAGTGGCATCTTTATAGGGTAGGGGGAGTAGAGCAGCCAGCTCCCCCGGTCCCATTTCTCCCTCAGCGAGGGCAGAACAAGCAGCGAGGGCAGGGGTCCTCCCTGGGAAGGGCTGGGACAAGGCGCCTGAGGGCTGAGGTCAGATGCTGCGGGAGAGCAGCCGGGCCAGCTAGCACCCTGCTCCCTTTGCCGCCCTGCCCTGGTTTCTCTGGGTTCACTCCAGAGAGATTCCTGGCACTCAGAGCTCTGCCCCCTGGTTGCCCATGTGCCTCCTGAGAGCTAACCAATGCCTACAGAGGCCATAAGGGTGCTGTTGAGAAGGCGCCAGCCTGTGCCCCCCGCAGGAGCAGATTGGGAGAGAAGGCCCTGTTTGACCGCACTGGCTGACTGTCTAGATATTAGACCCAGGGAGGCCTGGCAGGGTAGAGGACAGGAGGGGACTGGGGTAGGGGAGGACCTGGGCATCAACTGGAGGCCCTCTTTGGCCTTTTGGGGGCAGCCCCTGCCTTTGCAGCAGAAGTAGAAACCCTGAGAACTGGAGGCTTCACCCCCCCACACCCCACCCCCCGCCCATGCCAGTTCAGCCAAGAGCAAGGGCACCAGGCGCACCTCGAAGATGTTCCAGTCGACTGTGTGAGTGTGGGCATAGGGGAGGGGCTGGGAGGGGGACAGGATGGGTGTCGGCCAGCACCTCCAACACCTCCTGATTTGCATTACCACTGACACCCTTCTTGACCAAGTAAATGGAGCCAGAAATAACGAGGGGGGAGGTGGTTCCCTGAGGGGAGGCCTTTGAGGCTGTCTTTCCTTGCCTCCACACTCCCACGGTGCTGGGGGCAGAAGGTCATGCCTGTTGCAGCCCCACAGCTGGCCCCTGGCAGGGGAAATGCACCCGCTGTTGCTCTTCCCTCCTCAGTTGGGCAGACACCCCAGCCCGACCTCCACACCCCTCAGCCCCAGACACCCCAGCCCTTCCCCCTTTCCTTCTTCAGAGCCTGCTCCACTGTACCACTTCCTCCCCTGAGGATGTGTCCTGGGGGCCCCTCTCCCAGCAGGGATGACCCAGCTCTGTGTCCTGTTTCCAATGTCAAGTTGAGCATTTCCGAGGCAGGGCCCTAACTGCCCCCGCCAACCTGGGAGTCACTCAAGGGAACATGCTGCATAACAAATAGTCCAGACAATAGCAGGGGGCTTGTGAGTAGATTCTAGAAGTGGCATGAAGTGGAACAGGGTCTATGTGGGACCTTGGCCCTAGGGCCATGGGGTGAAAGGGACAGGGGACTCTGCTGGTCTGGTGCGACTTCTCTCCAAGGAGTTCCAAGGCACCAGGCCTCTCCCTTGCGAGATCCTCGGAGAAGGACCAGGATTGTTCCATTTTGACATTTTTATCCCCTGCCCCAGTGACTGCCACATTGATGCTGCCCCCCAAACCCCTGCATTTGGTGTTCAGTTTCTGTGCATTGAATTGACTTCTGTCCCAAAGAGGGTAGGGAATGATGCTGCAGCCATGGCTTGCAGGCAGGAGATGGCAGACATGAAGGGCCGGAGAGAGGGCAGCTCGCTCCCCGCCAGAGGGGTCCTGGTCCTGGGGAGAGCAAGGTGTTGAGGGCGGAGGCAGAGCAGAAGGGCCTGGCAGGGAAACCAGGTCACAAGAGACAGCCAGAGGGCTGTGAACACACTGTGGGAAGGAGCGAGTGATGAGCTGAGAACTCCCCCCCCCCCCCGAGATGCTATTTTGGAGAGAGAGAATATATGCAGTGCAGGGCGCGGGGCGGGGGGAGAACGCCACTTCCACAGGGGTCAGCGGGAGCACCTGCTGCCTCCCCTCTGCCTGGCCAGCCGTCTTCCTGGGCCCTGGCACCTCCCCTGCCACAGCGCTTCCTCCGCACTGGGAAAATCTTGTTCTCTTGAGCCCAAGAGGAGGAAGAAGGACTGAAGAGATTTGCAGCTGGCCTCTTGGCACTCCCCTGAGGGTCCTCTGGGGTCTCAGACCTAGAGAGAAGCTTCTTCCGTTACTTCCTTGGAATAAAAATGGGGAACATACTGCGGGGCACCCCTGCACGGGCCTGAGCACTTCTTGCCCCTAGCTCCACACTTTAGCATCAGCCTTGGGGAGGTATTTGGTGATAAAAGAGGCCCCAGGCGGAAGGCACTTTCGGGGCTAGCTGGGCAGGCTCACAGGAGGCCCCACCCTCCCAGTGGGGAAGCTGGTCTTGCCCCTTTGGACCGAGGAGGTTGGACACAGGTCACTATGAAGTAGGGCCCTTGCTTGGCATGAAGGGAAATTCCTGTGCCCCAGCTGAACCTCTCTGAGGGGCCCTGACTCATTTGGGGACGAAGGCTCCAATGCCCTGTGGGTTTTTGTGGTGGCTGGGGGCAGGGGAGGGCAGGGTGTGCAGATAAAGAGCACTGGGGATGAGTGGAGACTTTTGTTTTCGTTTTTGGAACTTGGTTCTTTTGCTGCTGGAGTCCAGCTTCGCCTGAAGGACAGAGTTGGCTGAGATGGGAAGAAGGCCCAACTTCTAGCCAGCGAGGTGCTGGGCATGGCCAAAGTAGGAGGAACACTAGGTTAGACTTCAGGAAGAACTCCCAGTGAAGATACCAGGGCACACTTCCGAGCCCAACCAAGCCGTCTGGTTCCCTGGATGTTTCCCACTGTAGGTCCCTCCCTCCCTCCGTGTGAGGCTGGGGACTTCACAGCGGTGTTGGGGCAGTGCGGGCCAGCCGCAGGGAGATGAACAGTGGGCCCACTGCGGGTGGTGGGCATCTGAAAGCTCCAGGGAGGAGGAATGAGGGTCCAGGCCAGACCGTGGGTGAGGGATTGGAGGTAGAAGACCACAGGGGAGAAAGCCTGTCTCTCACCTAAGTCCCTCCCTCAAGTCCTGTCTTCCTGCTTTTCCTCTTCTGGGCCTGTAGACAGGGGAGCCCACAGCGGCCTCCCATGTGCCTGTCGCAAGAGGCCTGCAGGACTTCTTGGCGGGGAGTGGCGGGGTGGGGGTGTGTGGACGTGGAGCCAGATTCCCTGAGGCAGAGGAGCTGCGGGGCAGCCAGAGAGAGGCAGGGGGTGCCGAGAACCAGTATGCTTTGGCCAGAGCCCTCTGCTGCAGAGGGATGCCCAGCACAGGCTTTCAGCCCACAGGTGAGTAGATGGGCTGATTGAATGGTGATCATGTCCCTCCCCCTTCCTGGGGCCCTTGGCCTTGTGGGTGTTGCAGGAGCTGAACTCTCCTGCCTCCTCCGTCAAGCCAGCAAAAGCAAACTGTGGATGTGAGGGGAGGGGAGAGTCAGGAGATGATGTTCACCCAGAAGCATGGGTGAGGGGCAGGGAAGAGGACAGTGCCCCCTGGTGCTGGCCTTCCTTTCTGATGTGCCAGCACACACAGAGAACTTACCTGGGGAGTAAGAGAGCCCCTGCCTGCCTTAGCAGCCGACTCCCTCCTAGACTGGTGGGCTGTTAAACCCGAGGACAGAGGAGGGACTGAGTGGGACTTGGCACAGGGGGTCTGAGCCACCATCCCACTGAGTCCTCAGAGCTCAGGGATCCGGGCATCTCTGGTCTCAGTCACAGCCAATGGGCACACGCGGTTCTCTGCCCACTGTCCTCCAGACTTACCCGTCACACTTAGCTCCAGATGCATAAGGTGTGAGGACAGTCCCAGCCACACACACACACACACACACACACATTTTCTCACCAGGCTCCCAGTGACACCCACTTACAGTAACACACTCTTCCCAACACATACGGCCTACGCACACACAGCCTTGCACACAACCAGGAGCGCAGTGCCACACAGGTGTGACCCCACAGTGCCATCCATGCATTCACACACGACCCCACGCAGGCCCCAGGAACAGTGCATACCAGCACATGCGTGGAGTCCCACATGCACATGCAGGCAGGTGCTCCTGGCTTTGAAGCTGATCCCATTCGCCAGTGGTGTGCTGGCAAGTGCTTAACGGACTCTCCTGTTTATCATATTTTTTAAAAATATTATTTTTTAAAGATTTTATTTATTTTTAGACAGAAGGGAATGGAGGGAGAAAGAGATGGGAAGAAACATCAATGCGTGGTTGCATCTCACGTGACCCCCCTGGGGACCTGGCCTGCAACCCAGGCATGTGTCCTGACTGGGAATCGAACCGGCCACTCTTTGGTTCTCAGCCTGTGCTCAATCCACTGAGCTACATCAGCCAGGGCTTGCTTATTTATTTTTAGAGAGAGGGGAAGGGAAGGAGAAAGAGAGGAAGAGAAACATCAATGTGTGGTTGCCTCTCCCACACCCCCTACTGGGGACCTGGCCTGGAACCCAGGCATGTGCCCTGACTGGGAATGGAACCAGTGACCCTTTGGTTCACAGCCCGCACTCAGTCCACTGAGCTATACCAGCCAGGGCTTTTCGCCGAAATTTTTGAGGGAAAAATGTGAATGTGTGTTATACGTGGGTAGGACTAATTTCCGTAACTATATAAATGTTTTTAATTCTTTTATTTATGCTGATGCATTAAAAGTGTAACTCTAGAATGCAATAATGATATCTGTGCTCAAAATAATACCCTGAAATACGATAATCGGTTTTACATATAAGTTAAAAATTGAGTTAAAAAATTAAAACGAGAGATTTTTTTCCCCCTGAAAGCTTGGGCCAAAACTGTGGGTGCACATGATACACGGCAAATACGGTAAGTTGCCACTGTGAGAGCACTGACCATCTGGGAAAGATGCACACAGCCAGCTCCAGTCCACTGCCCGTTATCTTTGTAGATATCACATGATAACCCTTAAATGCAGAAGGGCAGCCCCCAAGGGGGCTGCACCTGGGCAGCAGTGACTCATTTGGGCAGCTTCTTTCCCCTTGAGGGTGCTCTCCTCTTCCCTAGCCTCTTGAACTTGCCAATTGTGTCTTGACCCCACTTCCTGCCCCTCTCACTTCTCTCCCTCCTTCCCTGTCGCTCAGGGTTGTGAGCTGCGGTTGGTACTCAGGTACTCTCTCACCCTTGCTCCCTCCTTTCTCTTCCTGCCTGTGGCTACAGCCACCAGGTATGGAGGGTGACGGGACCACAGCTACTTCAGGCCGGCTTCCAGGAGGAAGAGGTCAGGAAGAAGCCTCTGGTTCCCAGAAAAATGCTAAGCCTCTCTGTGCCCAGCTGCTAATGTATCTGCCTCCTTGTGCCTGGTCTGGCCCTGGTTACTTCCTTCTTCTCCCTGGTCATCTGGACAAGGAGCCTGGTCAACACTGAAAACCACGAAGGGGAGAGAATTGCTTCCTTGCAGGGGAGGGGACAGTGTTGGGGGTGAGTGAGGGTGGTGAGAGCCGTCCAGAGCACCAGGACCTCCTAACCATGCTCTGAGCACATTGCATCACTCCTCAGGGCTTCCGCTCCTCAGCTTGAAAAAAAATGGAGGGACTGGATGAGCCAGTTTTAATTTTCTTCTTGGCTCTGACATTTTGGCTTTCTATATTTCTGAGATTCTTCTAAAATCTGTTCTGTGAGAAGGAACCCTTATTGCTAATCCTGATCTTTTCCCAGATCATGAGGGAAGAGAACGAATGTGCTGTGGGGATTGGGGGGCAGTGGGTGCCACAGCTGAAGGCGCTGGAGGCTGGGCCTGGGCACCTGTGGGTTTGGGTTTGGGGCCTGGCAGACCCTGTGTGTTCAGGGACCTTCCAGCAGTCTCTGTTCTCTTTGCTGTGGCTCCTGAGTTATTCCTGCCACACATGCATGAGAGGAAAAGGCGGTAGGGGGCAGGGAAGAAGGAAGAAAGGAAGGAAAGGAGGGGGAGGAAGGAAGTGGAGGGGATGGGGAGAGAAGGGTTCCTGGTCGTTATACACCCTTCCAGTGTGAGTCTGCCAGGTGGGGGCAGTTCTGGGCCCTCCTGAGCTGGTGCTGAGCCGTGCCAGGGTGGAACTGAGTGACCCGGGCAGAGGCCGGGGTCCCACTCCTCTGCTCAGGGCCTCCTGCCCTGCTTTGCTGTTCCTTCTGAAAACAGCTGAAACCACAAAATTGGCTTGTGGTTGGGTGAGTATCACTCACTGCTACTCAGCTTGGCTTCCTAGGATGACTAAGGGAGTTGGAAGGCCCTCCTATTAGCCCCCCAAATTTTCAGAGGACTCAGAGGCAGAGATGGAAAAGTGGCTTATTTTGGAAGCTTTTGCTGGTGGCTGAGCTCCCAAATGGCAGGGCTGTAGGCATTGCATTCTGGGATGTCTGTGGGCCCAGGGGTTTGCGGGGGGTGGGGGTAACATTATTTTGGGCCTTCCTCATGAGTGGCTTGGAGTGGAGAGGGCCTGAGGCTGAGGGCCATTGGGTCCCCTCCTTTCAATCTGCCTCTTCCAGCTCCAATTCCCAAGGGAGCCCAGAGCTGAGCTGGTGCCGAGGGTGGGACAGGGCACAGTGGGTCACGTGTGCGGAGCCTGGGCAGCAGCCCAGCAGCCCAGCAGGTGCCTGGCCCTGAGACCAGAGTCCTCCATTGGAATTCCCCCACCTTCCTCCCAGAGGGCTGTGTGACCTGGAGACAGGCCCCTCCCCTCTCTGGGCCAAGGTCCCATGGTGGTCTTTCTGGCAGGGGTGGTGCAGACAGGAGAAGCCAGGTTGTGAGTGCGAATGCCCAGCACCCCCAACTCCCAACCCCAGGCCACTGTCATTGGGAGTTCGACAGTTCTGGGGCTGGACAGGGCCTGCCTTTCCGTCCTTCCCAGAGTTAGGAAGAGAGAACTCTGGCGACCCTGAGTTTGGGGCGGAGGTGGAGTAGGTAAGAGAGACTGTCTTTTCTTCTTGACGTTAAACCGCTCTTGCCCCCTTTTCCTACCTCCTCCTTCCTGTGCATCAGTGGTAACCGGCACCAGGGAGAAGGTCCCACCCGCTCAGCTCAGTGTTATGTAAAGTGGGGTGAAAGCGTCCTTTAGAAAGTTTTGCCATTCTTATTGATTTTTAACATCTCAAAAGAAGAAGTGCAGCTTGCAAATACACATGCAGCCTTGTCTCCAGTCCCCTTCTCCCTGCCACCCCCCAGCCCCACTCATACCCATAAAGAATTCTGGAAGGGCCCGAGCATCCCTGCTGCCTGGCCCTCCCTTTCCCTCAGGGCCTAGAAAATGATCCCCACCTGGGTCAGGAGGCGGGGCCCTACCCCAGCTCGGGTTGTCCCTTTTGCTGACTCTATCTCTAAACCTCGGTTTCCCTTTCTTGAGATAAAAGACTTGGATTATTTCCGTGCTGACATTTTGTGTGTCTGTGACCCTAGTAGAGAAAGGGAAAAGGCGGCCATCCTGTGACCCCTTCTGCGCGCGCCCACCAGCTCACCGGGCTGTCTTTCTCCCAGTGCCCGGCCGCCCCCACTCCTGCCCCCCACTCTCTGTCTGACTGTCTGTGGCCTCAGTCTCTCTCTCTCCTGCTTTCATTCTCTGTCTCTCCATCTCTTTCTGTTTCAGCTCCCTGCTCCCCCCATCCTGCCCCCGAGCATGGGGTAGGCACACGTGAGGTCTTCAGATTGCTGATTTGGCCCCTCTCACCACCCACTCCGGGGCATGAGTTCACTTTCCCCACGGTCCAGACCCTCCCCAAACCCACCTGCACTCATCCAGGGTCTGGAAGTCAGGTTCTGATAACCGAGGTTCACGTCTCTTCGAGCCTTTGAGACAGTGGGGGAGTTTGAGGGTCTGCATAACCCGCCCCCACCAGCCCAGGGCTGGGGGGCGGGGTCCTCAGTGGGGGGGCAGAAGAGGAGTCAGTTTTCTGAGATAAGAATTGTCTGCGTCTTCATTGATTCCTGGATTCTTCGATTTTTTGGGACACCCAAAGGGATGCTTCTTCTCACTTAAGGAGAAGAAGGGTCTGTTTTAAAGTCCCAGGATGCGAGGTGGGGAGCAGGGTACCCACCAGACTTGTGATTCTGGGCGGGATAGAAAGGGCATGTAGACAAGGGCCATAGGAAGAACATGTGTTGGACAAAATATACGTCACTCGTAGGCACACCAGAGGCATGATGCCTCCTCTCCTCTACCCCGTGCTCACCCTTGGGGGCTGGGGCCCCGCTAATGCCAATGGCGCGCGCGCGCGCCCCGGGCTCGCACTCCAGCGCACACACTGAGGAGCTGGAAGAGGAGAACTAGGCTGAAAGCGGGGAGGGGGTGGGACCGGAAGGCAAGGTGGCCCCACCCCCACTCCGTGCACGTGCCCACCCTCCTCCTCCTCCTCCTCCTCCTCCTCCTCCCCTCCCGGTAGCTGGCGAGGTCTCTGCCCCCTTTACTTTTCCCAGCTTCGAGGAAATACCTCCCTTTAGGGGAAAGCGAGAGACCTTGAGGGGAAGCAGGGGAAGCACTGAGTGGGGCAGGGGCGTGAGCCTGATTTTCCAGTCCGAGGCGGGGCGGAGGGGGATGGCACCGGGGACGCCCAGGCTCTGGGGCCTGAGTCAGAGCCAGAACCTCAGAGTTCCTGCGCTGTATTGTCGTCGGGGAACAAGAAGCCACCGGGTTTATAAGAAACTGCGATTCATCTCTGCCCCCTTCCACCCTGCTGCAAAGGACCCAGGTTGGACAGCGCGGGCAAGGGAAGGGGCCCGCCTCAGATGATCTTTATGGAAATTTTCCCTGGGTTTGTGCAAGGACAGGTTTAGGCATTTTAGTTCTTGAGAGGGGTCTGGGGCCAGAGGATGGGAACCTCAATTTCCCCATGTAAGTTGTCAAAGAAAGCCCCTCCTCACTCCCAGCCCAGATCAGGAGTTCTTCAGCCCCATATGCAGTCGCCAGAGCTTCTGCTGAGGCTCCAACAGGGGTGCACAGGGGTCCCCAGCATTGGCGTAGAGGTTGGCATAGAGAGGGGTGGAGCAGCTGGCAGCTCCAGCTGGCTCTGCTGCCCCCCTTCTCGGCCAGTGGCTCACAGGTCCCAAGGTGAGAAGCCAGAGGGAGAGGAGTGCAGACTCAATGAGCCGAAGGTGTGATGAACCTCAGAGTGGGCAGAGGGAACGTGGCGGGGGGCACGTGCGTGGTGTCCTCCTTGCGATTCTTCAGAGCTGCCTAGGACCCCCCTTTACTCCTGTTCCCTCCCCACTCAGAAACATCTAACAGCTTGGGTGTGTGGCAGTGGGCCCAGGCGCCAGGGGGAGGGAGTTCAGAGAGGTGAGGAAGGCCGCTGCCCCGCCCCTGCGGCCGGACAGCAGGACTCCTGCGTTCCTCCAGTCTGGACCGTTTTCCTTTCCTGCCTCCACGCATGTGTCTGAGCCAATCCCTGTGCTTGGCAGCTCTTCAAACCCACTTCCCACCCTTGTGCCCCATAAGTGCGTGGCATTCACTGAGAAATGAGGTTCAGTTCTGCAGGATCATCAGGCAGAAAAGGACTGATTTCCCAAAGTTCCAGGGGTGACCTGGGGAGGCCTTCGGGTCTCGCTTTTCTGCAGAGGAAGTGGGAGGACGCCAAGCTGGAACAGGGGTGGGTAGGACATGTTGTGCGGAGAGAAGACAGGGGATAAAAACACCTGAGCATCGTTTTCTCATCTGTAAAATGGGAAGAACAAGAGTCTACTCTCGCCGGCGGGGTCATGGGAAGGCCAGTGTGAATGTAAGGGCTGGGCACTGGGTCACCAGCTGTGTGACAGGGACCAGCTACTCACCTTCTCTGCACCTCAGGTTCTTTGTCTGTAAAACAGGGACAACAATCCCTGCCCTACTGACCTCAAAGCACTGTGAAGTCTACTGAAGTCAAAGGTATGAACTGCCTGGGGCGGGGGCTGATCATCAGGAAGAACTCAGATTTTTCTGGTTTCCAAACTCACTGGGAGTCAAGGATGAGACCAAGTACAAGCTGGACTTGGCACTGTATCAGGGTGGCGGGGGCCTGGGAACCCTGGTACGGAGCCTGTCCCTGGGCCTGGAGGCTTGGCCGGTGACCCCGGGATGTCACCCCCAGGTGACAGCGGATGTACGTGTGTAATAATGTGAAGACCATGGGCCCGGAATCTTTATTCCCAGCCCCTGGTCCAATTGCTAAGGACTTGCCTGACCATAGCCACCCAGGCAGCATGTCAGGTTCTGCTGCCAGTGATCGGAAAGAAACGGGGGTGGGCATGTGGAGGGGGGCAGTGATGGGCAGCCGCACCAGCTTCCCTGTGGATAGAGATGCAGGTCCAGGGGCGGTCTCCGGGGCCTCCACAGAGTGCCAGCTGCCCATGGCCCTGGTAGAAAGGGGTGGGTAGGACGCCTTGTGACACTTCCTGGGTGACTGCGGTGGGTGGGCAGCCGACAGCAGGCTCCGGGGGAAATCTCAGAGTTGCGTGTCAGAGCACATCTGTGTCTGGGGTGCTAAGTGGGGTTAAACTCAAGGTCAGACCTAGCCAATCCACGTTCATGCCAACATGGCCTTGGGTGCCCTCCATGTCAGTGGCTGGAACCCGGGGCCCACTTAGCTGGAGATGGTGCTGCTAACGCCTGGTTTGTCCCTCTGCCCCAGACATCTGGTTGTCGGCCTGCTTTCTGCCTGTGCCTGGGATTTTTGAGGACCAAAGCATGGCATGCAGATCCCGGGCTTCCCTTCTACTCCCAGATTACAGCTGCTAATCTTTTTTTTCTGGGGTCTCAGAAAAAAAAAGATGAGCCCTGGCTGGTGTAGCTCAGTGGATTGAGCGCGGGCTGGGAACCAGACGGTGCGGGTTCGATTCCCGGTCAGGGCACATGTCTGGGTTGCGGGCCAGTTCCCCTGTGAGGGCCATGTGAGAGGCAACCATACATTGCTATTTCTCTCCTTCTCTGTCTCCCTCCCTTCTCCTCTCTCTAAAAATAAATAAATAAAATCTTTAAAAAAAAAAAAAAAAAGATGAGACTGAGCCGCAGGATGAGAGGCCGCGGGAAGACACTGAGAGAACTTCCCAGCCTTATGCGGATGAGGCGAGCGGTGGCTCCAAACTGCTCGAATGGAGTGCACACCGCCAGGTCTGTATGGTCCAGTCGCTTGGCCTTCATCTGATGTCGGAGGCCATCAACCCGCCCCAGGCTTCTGGGTCTCCTACCTCATTTCTCCTTGCTCTCTGCCACGCCTGTCCCAGGCCACTGTTAGGCTTCATGGCGGTAGTTGAGAAGGAGGCAAAGAGGGGACGGAGGGAAAAGGGAGCTCTGAGAACTAGCTGGGGGCCAAAGTGGACCCCAAGCAGGATGCAGAGTTGGTAAGGTATCAGAAGGGAATCTGTGGTAGGCGGGTTTGGTTGGATGGGCATGAAATGTGGGATAAGTCAGCAAGCCACCTTGCAGCACAGGGACTTAAGGCCAGAAGGAACGAAGGGCTTCCAGAGGGGACAATAGTCCCACCGCTTCGGAAAGGAGTTTGTATATACATTGTGGGTGGGATGGGCGGACAGAGGAAGAGCTGCATTTGCCTGCCTTTGAGGAGGAAGACGGTGTGGCAGAAAGGCCAGAATGTGGACCGCAGGTGGAATTCCAAAGTGTCCCCATGAGACAGGGCTGTGGGAGACTGAGGGCTGGTTGCCGGGCCCGCAGCCTTCTGGTCCCCACTCCTCGCTCACCCGTCCCCTGCAAATACTCCTCAGCTCCCCCACCGCACTCTGGCCTGCAGCCCTGGGGAAGCTACGTGGCATTCCCACCACGACCAGTGCCGGCTGCGCCTTCTTCCCTCTGACCTATTTTTTATTCTTCTGATGGGATTTTTACCTCCCCCCCACCCACACACACCAGAGCCCCAGCCCCCTGGGCCCGTCAGCTCCGCACGTGTCAAAACGGCCCCTGTCACTTTGTGTTGGTTTCTCAGTCCAGCCGGCCCCTCCCCTGGGGCCTGAGAGCGATGGTTAATTACCCGGCTGCTGAGCCCTCCCCCCACCCTGCCCCTCCACTCGCAGCCCCAACAGAGGGGGCCCCAGGACCGCTGGGAGGAGAATCTGGGGCCTCCTCACCCTCCTGCTGCGTGGCAGGAAGTCCTTCCGGCTATCTAACTTCCATTCTTCCCTCTGTCTTGCCACTAGACCGAATGCAGACACAGAAGAGGTTGGGGCTGGAAAGGACTTTGGGATACTCCTCAAGGAACAGAAAGGGGCAACATGGCCCTGGGCTTGGGGAAGTCTTCTGCCTCACCCCCCACCCCCTCGCTCACAGAATTCTAGAGGATGGTGTCTGCTGACTGTCCCATTGACAGAGCAGAAAACTAAGGCACAGAGAGGAAAAGCACTTTGCCCAAGATCGTCAGGGGCTAGTGGTGCAGTCAGGGTCAGAGCCCGGAGCTCCCTGTCTGTCTTCCTGTTTGCTTCTGGGTCCTCCCCAGTTGACTCCCATTTCTGCACAGCCCCACCCCCACCCCACGAGGTGTGTTCTCTGCCATGGCCTTCTCTCTTGCCCACTGGCCTGACTGAGCTTCATCTTGGTATCTCAGGGCTGCCCGGCTTGCTTCAGTCACCGTTTAGGAATGAGATTTGTCCCTTCATTGCTCCTCGCCCCCCGACCTACCGCCAGTGTCCCTTCCTCTCCTTTCATCCATCCCTGGTCCAGTCCACAAGTCTGTCCCCATCTGGTCCCCACCCTATACAGTTAACCAGAGGGATAAGCCAAAGGGCCTCAGACCAGAGGCAGACAGGCCCAGGCCAGACTCACAGATGGAGGCCCAGTCCCAGACAGACAGACATGCCGCAGGCACACTGAGGCCAGGATAGACCTGAAGACACTGACTGAGCTGTGGAGTATAGAGACATAAGCAGACTCAGAGCCCCAGAGAAAGCGGACGGACAGACACGGGAGGACAGCAGAGAACCTACGCCGAGGACAAGCAGGCAGAGGGATTGCAGGTCCCACAGACAGAGGTGGATGCGAAGGAGACGCTCCGTGACACAGGCAGAAGCCTGGGGACCCTGAGAGACACAGAGTCAGACAAACGCAGGAGAGACAGGGACTCAGAAGTCCCGAGAGTCGTGGGGCAAACGGGGCTGCACGTGGCTCGCGGGACGCCAGAGGAGGGCCTTGGAGAGGGAGGGTGCTGAGCAGGGGTCATCTCGCTGCCCTGCGGCCAAAGGCTGTGTGGAGTAGCCTTGTGTGGGATGCCTGGCCTGGCAGAGCCTGGCCGTGCCAGGGCGGCATGCTGCCTCCAAGAATAGAAGATGGGGAGCAGAGAGGAGCCTGGCTGCGAAGGGGTTAACCCCTGGGCCTGTATCCCACTCAGCTCCCCCCACCCCCCACAGCTCCCTGTGCCCAAAGCCCTGGGTATTCCCCTACCCCCACTCCTGGTAACCGGACCCTGCTTCCTGCCAGAGATTAAGGGCCTGTCTACTGAGATTCCCCAGGAAGGGGGGGTGGGGGGGACACAGCCTCTCCCCAGAGCCACCCCGAAGCTCCCGCTTGCCTGTCCCTTACCTGGCTCGTCCCATGATTGCAGAGGTGCTCAAGGGCTCAACATCTTAGTCTTGCTTCAGGAGGGTGCAGGAACCCCAGCCTGGGAGCAGAGTGGGGGTGGGGTGCTGCGTGGGGGTGTGGGGGTGTGGAGTGTGGGTCCCTCGTGAAGAGCTGGGGCCTGGGCAAGACCGTTAGAGACAAGGGAAGAGAGAGAGGGAAATGGGGTGCCCCCCGAGGGAGAAGGGCTGAAAGCTACAAACAAGGACCCAGGCAGGGCCTGGAGCCAAAGGGTAAGGGCTGCTCAGCCTTGAGGTGTGTGTGGGATGGGGAAGGGTGAGCCAGCCTGGAGGGGAGAACCCAGAGCCCTTGACCTTGAGAGGAGCTCACACTGACCACCTGGTGCTGGGTGTTGGGGACTCGGAACTCCTGCAGCTGTTATGGGGGGAGGGGATTCTACAGGTGCCTGTCACCCCCCTTCTGCCCTCCCTGGCTGTTAATCCGATGGTTCCGGCCAGGCTCTCTGAAGGACTGGCAGTCTGGACCTGGAGGGGGAGGCAGTTCAGGGCGGGCGGGGGTGAGCCGGGCAGATGCCCGAGGATCTCAGGGAGGCTGGATGTGGGACAAGAGAAGAGGGTGCGGATCACAGGGATTTGACCGACAGAACTCTGTGTGGGGTGTGTGCGCATACTTGGGAGATGTGCACGCACAGACTGCGCCTCAGGTCCACGCCTGAGGGGTAAATAGGCTGCGGGGCAGAGTGGGCTGTGGGCCTCCAGAGCGCTGGCCCTCGTGGTCACCTTGCCAGGAGCTCCCCAGGGGCACGGGCTAGGCCCAACTTCTCTCTGTGCTCCCAGAGGCCCCGGGGTCCGGCCCGTCCCAGCCCTCAGCACCTGAGTCTGCTAGCATGGTGTGCGGGCCTCCGGAGGGCAGGCCTCACGGGGAGGCTCCTTTCCGGCCCAAGGCCCTTAGTGGTGGCTGGAAGGTGGATTTGAAGGACAATTTTAAAAAAAAATTATTTATATTTAGAAAGAGTGGAAGGGAGGGAGAAAGAGAGAGAAACGCTGATGGGTTGCTTCTTGCACACGCCCCAACTGGGGACTAGGCATGTGCCCTGAAGCGACCTGGTGACCTTTCACTTTTCGGTGCAATGCCCAACCAACTGAGCCACACAGGTCAGGGCATGAAGGACACTTTGGGGGACCAGCGGGTGCCACAGGGAGGAACGGGACGGTGCGGGCAGCTGAGAGGATAGGAAAGAGGCAGCTCGGCACAGCAGGCCCCTCCGCCCCGCTCCTCCCTGCAGCAGAGACCCTCGGCCTTCTCGCTGCCTCTTGCCTTGCGGAGGCCCAGCCCATCCTGGCAGAGGTCTGTCGGCTCCCTTCACTGACAAGGAAGCCGTGGCAGCTGAGATACTTGAACAGGCCACACAGCCAGGGAGGGTTGGAGTTGGGGTTCCAAGCCCACCCCCCTGTTTCCCCCTGCCCCAGCCTCTGGGACCCACGAGTGTCCCTGCATCTGCAGCGCTCCCTCTCACAGGCTCAGCTCCCTCTCTTCTTCCTCCCCCTCTCGCTGGGCCTGCGGCTTTCTCTCCCCGTCACGTTCTGGGTTCTGCGTTCGTGGCCCCCGTCCCGCTCCACCTTTAAATTTCTCCTTCAGAAACGCAGCCCCGGCCTCTCACTGTGCTCCCTGTCTCTTTTCCTGCCTCATCCCCAACACGCCGCCCCCCATCTCTCTCATTCATCCACGCTCTTATGGCCTCTCAGGCTGTGCCCCGCAGGGGGGAGGGCAGAAATCCTGGGTGCTGGTGCCCCTGTGCTGAGTCCCCGCCATGTACTCGGTGCTCGGCCTTCCCCACACCTTGCAGTGCCAGCCCTGAAAGCCTTCTGGGTCCCTGCGGGAGCTCATCACTCCAAACATTTTAAGGAGAGAACCCAGGTGGCCACTAGATTCTGGGGTGAGGAATCTAACGTCTGGTCCCGGAGCTCCCATGAGAAGGTCTTCTTGATGCCAGTAGCTGCCCTCCTCAGACAGCAGACCTTCTCCTCACGCTGAGGGGCGCCCAGTAAGCCAGGCCGGAGCACGCTGACTTTCCTGTAAAGGGACGTGAGTTGGAGGTGGAAGAGCAAAGTGGGAGGGGGCCTGAACATGGGACCTGTGGACTCCCTGGGGTCCAGCGATGCCTGGAGTCCTTCCTATAGGCACAGGTTCTGGGGACCTGGCACAGGCCTGAGAATCACAGTCTCTAGAGGGGGGCTTCAGAAATCCACACTGTGACAGCTTCCCGGCCCAGTGTGCAGCCCACAGGTGTGACAGTGCAGTGTGACAGTGCCGTGTGACATCAGGGAAGCCTTCCTCGTTCGGAGTCTTGCTGGAGACCGTGTTGGAAAGGAGCCTTGGCTACACAGATTGGACAGTAGGGTGTAGAAAACCGGTGTCCGGGCTGGTGGGTTCCAAGCCTTTTCTCATGTGATCATGCAGCTTTTCATGAGTGTTACTGTTCTTTCTCAAAATGGGAAGGTGCCCATTCTCGTGGGCGGAGCTGTGGGTCCGGAGATCGGGCTCCTGCCTGGTCCTGCCACAGTGCGGCGTGTGAGTTTGGTAAATCACTCAGGGTCTTATATTTGCTGTCTACCTGCCCCACAGCATTTAAGTTTGTTGGGCACAGTGACTCTCCCGCCCTGGACACACACCCTGTGCGTCTTTGCCCTCAGCCCTACCTGGGCCCGCCTCCTGGACGCTCAGCGGGTTGCAGGGATGAGAGAGGGGCTGGGAGGAGCAGTGGCAGGGAAGTAAGGGGATCCCAGCGGGGCTCATCTCCTGCTCCTCACTCCTGGCACTCCAGCCCTGGGGCCCGGGAAGAGGTGAGGCAGCAAGAGGAGGAGGAGGTGACACCGCCAGGGTTCTTCTTCTCACCCAAGCTGGCGGAGGGCGGGACTGGCAGTGGTGACACCAGGGCTTCTCAGCCCCCGCTTTTCACGAGCACTTTCTTTTTTGGGTGGAAGAAATTGGAGGGAGGCGGGTGAGGAGTCTGCGGTTAGTGAACCAGGCTGGGAGACCCTCTGAGAGCCCATCAGGTTCTAGGGAGACCACCCCCAGCCACCGTCTTCCTCCAGGGACATGTCACCAGGTCCATGTCCCCAGGTCCACCTGATTCTGAGACTCCTCATCCGTCCTGCCCTAGAAAGCTGGGTGGGAGCTCAGGGTCATCCTGTTCCAAGGCTGGGGGATGGATCCCTTGACCTTAGGGTTAGTATTAAAAGACAAGGGGGAGAGCAAGGGAGGAGCAAGACTCCATTTGGCCTTCCACAGCCAAGCACTTAGCAAAAGATCCCTCCTGAAGAGGTGTCAGCATTCATGTCCCCTGGGGACAGTCATTCAGGGAAGTCTTGCTGAAATCTGAAAGGTAGCCAAGGATTCCGAGGTCACCCTCTCTTTCCGGCGATGCTACCCCCCTTGGAACAGCAGCAGAAACTTCCGCCTTCCTGAAGGCATGGGGAAATGATGGGTAAAGGGGTGGGAGGAGGCCCGTCTCTGGTTCTGGTGCTGCCAGTAGCGTGCCATCCTCAGGGGGTGGGGTGTTCTGATCCTTTCTCCCCCCCATGCTCCCTGGGTCATGCCCGCCCCCTGGGGTCCCCAGCTTTGCCTTCTCCTGCCAACCTGCCTCTCAGTTCAGCTCTAGTTGGGAGCAGAGAGTCCCCATGGACGCCTGAGGGTGCAGCCCTGTTGGGCTGAGACAGAGAGGCAGAGCGGAGGCCAGCCCCCAGGGGAGAACTGAAGAGGGCTGGGGAGGCGGGGAGAGGAAAGGTTCGGCTTTATCAGATGAAAGAATTTTGCAAAAACACTCTTTAAAAATGTAAATCTTTATCTATATATTGACATGCAAGAAATTCCATGACACCTAGGTGAGTGAAAAACATATGCCAAAGCAGCACACGGTGTTCATATAAAAGTGCATATTCGTGTGTGCACATGTGTGTGTGTGCGTGCGCATGCACACACACCAGGCAGACACGGAGAGGCTGTGTGTAGAGAGTAACGTCTCCAAGGGTGGTCTCCAAAATGCTAATCCTGAGTCTGGGGAGATTTACACAGTCTTGACTTTACTGTTACTGCTTAAGTTTTCTATATGTTTTCTCTTTATAGACAGGAAAACTCCCAATGATGCTATTTTCAGTTGTGGCGTGGGGAGGATAGTTTTCATCATAACAGGAATAGAACTACATTAGTCAACAGACAAGGAAAAATACAGACAGAAAAGCCCTGGTCCTGTCGCCAGAGCAGCCCCTGGAACGTGTGGCAGGTTTCCTTCCCGTCCGCCTGCCTCTGAATCTGTTCGAAGCAGCTTCTCCGCCTCCCTGTAACAACAGATTGGAGGCTGCTGCACAGGTACCCCCTCTCCTGGAAAGCCCACAACCCCTTTGAAAAGCAGATCAGCTTTCCCCAGCCTAGGAATGAAGCACTTGAGGCTGACTTTCAGGCAAGCACGATGTTTGCCCAGGTCACACACACCTGAGTGACAGGCACAGCCAACCCAGAAACTGGGCCCTGGTGGCCAAGTGCCCTTCTAGCGTCCCTGGGGCCATGCTCAGGTGAGGGAGCTTTTGTGGGCCCAGCCGGGTCCAGGGCCCTGCAAGCCTGAGGCTGTGGTCAGATGTAGTCCCCAAGGCACGAGAGTCCAGGCCTGTATCTGACACAGCCTGCCCGGGCCTCGGGCTAGGAGAAAGAGCGCCAACACTCCCTGAAGTGCTGCTGCGCGCAGAGCCTGGACACAGTGGGCACCCATAAAATTCCTGGTCGAAGTGGCTCCGAGCCTGCGAGTGCTGCGAGAAGGCCGTCGGGTCCCATCTGAGCCATCACCGAAGGCTTCCCATAGGCGGGAGCCTTTGAGCTGAGGCTTCAGAAGCGGTTGGACTTTCCATGAGCGTCCAGAGAAGGAACAGACTGGCGTTTCTGGCAGAGGGGCTGACTCTCCCAGAAGGCAAAATCTTTAAGCGCGAACGAGGGGTGCCGGGGACTCGCTGGTCTACGAGGTAGGGGCCTTCCAGTCCTAGCCGCCGGCAGAGGTTTTGCCACGAGGGGGCGGGGTGAGGCGGGGCGGGGCCGAGGTGGCGGGTGTATGGGGGATCCAGAGAGCTTCATAAAGCCGCAGCAAAGGCGCCGCGACGCTAGTGACAGTGGCCCGCTGGCGAGGGAGACCAGGAGCTGCTGCGCGCCCGCCAAACGCGGGCGCAGGACCCAGGCGTCCGAGCCCGGGTTCCGGTGGGGCCCCCGCCCCCGGGGTCCCCGCCCCCGAGCCCTAGACCCTCTGGGCCGCCCCCGCGCAGAGGGGGCCGGCCCTCGACGGCCGCGGGAAAGTGCCCGCCCGCCCCGTATGGGCATCGTGGAGCCGGGCTGCGGAGACATGCTGACGGGCACCGAGCCGATGCCGGCGGGCGACGAGGGCCAGGCACCGGGTGCCGACCCGCAGAACCGCTACTTCTACCCGGATCCAAGCATGCAGGACGCGGCCGAGCGCCGCGCGGGCGCCAGCCTGGGGGCGCCCTACACCGGGGGCGCCCTGGTGCCCGCCCCGCCGGGTCGTTTCCTCGGAGCCTACGCCTACCCTCCCCGGCCCCAGGCCGCCGGCTTCCCCGGGCCTGGAGAGCCCTTCCCGCCGACGCCGGGTGCCGAGGGCTACCATCAGCCTGGGGAAGGCTACGCGGCCCCGGACCCGCGCGCCGGGCTCTACCCGGGGCCGCGCGAGGACTACGCGCTGCCGGCCGGGCTGGAGGTGTCCGGGAAGCTGAGAGTCGCGCTCAACAACCACCTGTTGTGGTCCAAGTTCAACCAGCACCAGACGGAGATGATCATCACCAAGCAGGGGCGGTAAGTGAGGCGCGCGCCGCAGTGCCTACCGGCTCGCCTCGGTCCCGCCCGCCCGGAACTCGGATGCGTGGTTGTTTTTTTTTTTTTTTTTCTTCTCTCTCTCTTTTTCTGTCTAGACGTTGCTAGTTCCTCCGTGCCCCTCACTGTTTTGGTTTAGACTTCTGAGGGATGGAGAGGGGCTGGTAACGAGAAACTCTGGGGGTCGTTTATCCCGGGAGATTACACCAGCCAGCAGAGCTCAAAGGGAGATGGATGAGAGAGAGTGCGTGCGATGAGTTACCTCGGTTCAGGGGCATGGTGTCTCGGGGCTCACCCAGAATCGGTGTGTGCCCTGCTCTCTGCCTGAGTTGAGGTCGCACGCAGTAAGCAGAGGGGGAGCTAGTGCTGTGGGCCTGACAGGGCCGGACACCCCTCAGCCCCGGTGTGTGGGGAAATGGAGGGAGAGCGCAGAGTCCTGCAGGTAGCCGGCACTCCCCCGGCCCTCGTCTTCCGGGGCCCCTGGTGCCCACCTCTCCCGGCGCTTTGCTGCTGCTCGCTTTGCTGCTGCTGTTCGCAGGTCAGCTTTGGGAGGGGCGGTAAGACCAGGATTTGGTGACATGGAGACACAGTCGCCAAGTTTCCTTTCCGGTAGTACTTTGAGATCATATGTCTGGTGTGTGTGTGTGTGTGTGTGTGTGTGTGTGTGTGTGTGTGTGTGTGTGTGTGTGTGGTTTGGGGGTTGGAAAAGTGTGCAGGGGGCACAGATCCCTTCCAGGAACAGGCTTCTGCAGGAGGGCCCAAGTCCCCCTGGGCCCAAGCAGGTGAGGCTGAGCTATGGTCCCAGCTGGCAGCCGGTCCCATAGTCTGTGCCCTTTGAGGTCTGTCCCTGAGAGCCTGTCCACACCCCTGTCCACATAATCATTGGTCCAGCTGCAGAACCCATGGCTTAGGTCCTCTTGGGCTCAGTGCATGAGGGGTAGCGTTTGGGGCTGAGGGTGCTGCTTCCGGAGAGAATGAACCTCCTGAGTGGGGAAAGAAAGAGAAACTCATGACTTGTGTGGTATTTGTTTAGTAAGCAAGATGCCGAGCAGTCCCTGCCTGTGTCTGGCTGAGAGTGAGCGCCCACCTTTCTCAGGGGCCCATTGTGGGCAGGGGACCAGCAAGGGCCTGTCTGTGGAGGGGCTGTGTCACCAGTGGGCCTGGGAAGTATTCAAGAGTGTGTACCAAGGATGGGGCCTGGGGCGTAAGAGCAGAGAGGCCACCCTGGGCCTGGGATTGGCATTCAGTCTGGGGTTGCTGGAACATTCTTCACGCCTGATGATTTCTGTGGGGTGGCCTGGGATCGAGGAACCTGTCCACCAGCCACAATTGGCTGGAGTCTCTGAGCTGTTCCTCTTTCCCTGGGACGGGCCCAGGAAAGTTGGCATTTTCTTCGATGGCATGACCTTCATCTCCTAAGCCTTCTGATAATTCCTCACTGCTTTCCCGACCCTGGCTGTTCTGGGTGCACCCAGGCAAAGCCCAGGCTTCTAGTCCCATTGTGTCTGAATTGGAGGGGACCCAAAAGATCTCGTCCAGCCTCCTCCCTGCACAGACAAGGAAACAGGCCCAGAGACAGTAAGAGACTCTGTCACTGGCAAAACTGGCACCAGAGCCCAGATGGTTTCTGCCTGGGTTTCTCCCGCAGCCAGGAGTAAAAACAGTACCCACTATGTCCAAAGGCCTTGATGCATTCAGAGTGCTTTCACTTCCATTATTTCTCTGTGCACTAGGTAAGTCAAGAGGCTCCCCCCCCACCATGATACAGCTGAGGGCACTGAGGTGCAAGGATAGTAAGCGGCTTACATTCGGTCACACAGAGACCTGAACTTGGGCCTCCACTGTGTTGTATGGTCAGGCAGGCTCTGTACCCTGAGGCCTGGCCTGGGTCTTCCCATAGCCGCTGCCAGGCCCTGGCCCCTCCAGTCTCAAGAGATGGGGTGGACGGAGCATCAGCCAGAACTGCAGCGACCTGGTGGGCCCTGGGCCAGCTGCGGGTCTGCCCAGGCTGTTTAGGGAGGTGTCTCAGGGGCTGCCTGTCTGAGTGTGGGCCCCTGTTTCTGCCCCTGCGGCCTCCTTCTTTCCTTTAGGTTCTTGCTAAATAATTCCCTCTTGACACATTTTGTTGTCTCCTACTTAGATACATGCACTTTTTTCCTTTATTTTTTTTATTATATACACTATTACAGCAGTGCCCACATTTTCCCCTTTTCCCGCTTCCACCCAGCCCCCGCCCCACCTCCCTCAGGCCACATTTTTTTTTTTCATTTTTTTAGATTTTATTTTTAGAGAGAGGGGAAGGGAGGGAGAAAGAGAGGGAGAGAAACAGCAATGTATGGTTGCCTCTCACATGGCCCTCACGGGGACCTGGCCCGCAACCCAGGTATGTGCCCTGACTGGGAATCGAACCGGGACTGCTTGGTTCCCAGCCCGCGCTCAATCCACTGAGCTACACCAGTCAGGAGAAACATTTTTTTTAATTATGAAAAATTCCAGTACAGTTGACCCTCGAACAATGCAGGTTTGAACTGAGCGTTTCCACTTATATGCCTATTTTTGTCAATAAAGACTCTAAATGCATTAACTTGTCCTTATGATTTTCTTAGTAACATTCTTTTTTAAAACTATGATACATTTATTTTTTTAAAGGTTTTATTTATTTATTTTTAGAGAGAGGGGAAGGGAGGGAGAAAGAGAGGAAGAGAAACATCAATGTGTGATTGCCTCTTATATGGCCTCCACTGGGGACCCAGCCTGCAAGCCAGGCATGTGCCCCGACTGGGAATCGAACTGGCGACCCCTTGGTTCACAGCCTGCGCTCAATCCACTGAGCTACACCAGCCAGGGCTGGTAACATTTTCTTTTCCTTAGCTTACTTTATTATAAGGATACAGTATATATGTGTTACTAGATTGTTCATGTTATCTGTTCAGCTCTGGTTATTGGTCAATAGTAGGCTATTAGCCCTTAAGTTTTGGGGAAGTCAAAGGTTGTAAGTAAACTTTCAACTGCACGGGGGTCGGTGCCCCTGGCGGGGCCACCAGTGTGTGTAACAGTGAGGAGGAAAATGTAATGACGTCCACCCACCCACGTCCAGCTTCAGTTGTCAGCACCGGTCCGGTCTTGCTCTTCCTTATCCTCACTCCCTCCACATCTACCCCGCTGGTCGGCCGCTACGTTAGTGATGATGTCAAGAATTAGTAGGTGAATCTTAGACACAATACTATGTCACCCTTAAATATTTCTTTATGCACCTCTAAAAATGACTTAAAAAAATAACCACAATGCCATTAATAAACCTGAAAAAGAAATGCCTAAATATCATCAACTTTCCCTCATTTTTCATAAGCGTGTGTGTGCTCTATAAGCCTCACGCTTTTGGCCCACCCAGAGGGACTGCTTCGGACGCTGCGGGCTCCCTGTTGGAAGAGGAAGTGGCCCCTCACCGTTCCCTTTAAAGCCTCCCCATGGATCAGGCCTCAGGAGCCCCATGGTGGGGTGGAAGGGACAGGGGACACACCGCCCCCCACTCAGTGCCACCAGCCCTGCAGGACTCCATGTCTAGGAAGTGGGCAGCCATTTTCTTCTGCTGCTGGCTTCTGGAAGGCAAGAGTTGGGCTCAGAGAACAGCAATCTTTCTGTCCCCCAGCTTTGGCAGGATGGCCTGTCCCTCCGTGGGTTCCAGTGACCCGCCAGTCACCACCACATCACCCACGGCCTTCTTCCTTTTTGAAAAATCCTTCCAGCCCAGGCGCACCCACAGCCCCACAGCCTTTTGCGTTGAGCTGACTCACTTGCTCCCAGATCCTTCCTCTCCCTCCCACCCCTGAGTGTGGGCCAGCGATGCAAGTCCGGCCCCCCTCCAGGGGCAGGCGCCAGGTGCGGGGCAGGCGGTGCTTCCAGGTTCAGAGACTGGTCCAGGCCGCTCAGGTGGAGCTGGGAGGGGGAAATTGAGGACAAACTGATGGACTGGCTAACTGGGGACTTTGATGTTCAAGTTTGTGTGTCTGTGGAGGCTTGGGATGCCCGGTGGCGCCCACCCAGACTTGTTTTGTGTTTCTGTGCAGCCCTGTGTTCTGTGCTATGAATGTGTTGCCGAGCATGTAAGAATTGACGGTAGACATTCTCAGCAGAGGAAGAGAGAGGCTGGTGTCTGTGTGTGTGTGTGTGTGGGTGTACATTAATCGCTGGCAATCCCCACTTTTCTGGGTGTGATTAGTTGATTATTATAATTAAGATCCCTCTGGGTAGGTCTGTTGTTAAGTAGCTCAATTTGCATTTGTGTACGTCTGTGGGAAGTGAAGGGTTGATAAAACAATCTCGGTCCTGCACAGTCCTCTGTTGCTGGCCTCACCGCCACTGTGGGCTTCCCTTCTCTATGTTCCCAGTTCCAGGAACTTTAAAGATCTTTCAAAAGTATTTTCACCTTTAAGGCTCCTTTCATCTGGGCCGACCAGCTTCATTTCTCTTGGAGCAGGTGGAAACAGCTTTGCTTTCTGTTTGGCCATTTGCTAATGGCGGTCTGATTTCTATTAAGTGGGTCTGAGCTGGTGGGAGGAGGAGACCCCTTGCTCAGAGTATACTTTTTGCATTTCGATGGGTACGAGGCATGGCCGGAGAGCCCTCCCAAAACGTGCTACCGATTTACACCCCTACCAGTAGTGTACGAGAGGACACATTTCCCCACAGGCCCATCGGCGTCATGAAGATATTACCAATTTTGAAACACTTTGTCAACATGACTGACAAAAACCATCCCCGTTTAATTTGTACTTAATGGTGGTGAACTGGAGTGTGCCGGAGGTGTTTGGGATAGGGGAGGGTTACGAAGACCCTGCAAGTATTTCAAGGCAGGGTGGTCTTTAGGGGCAGCAGGGGAGTTTGGGTCTTGGAGCCTGTCCTCTGAGAGCAGAATGGTCAGTGGTCTTTTCGGGGGTCTCAGTTTGGCACCACAGACCCGTCTTTGCTCCCTGTCCCTTCCCAGCCAAGTGTTGTGTAAATCTGAGGCTATTTTGGGATTCCAGCTGGTGGTGATTCTAGACTTTTAGGGTGAAATTGAGACCCCCTTCTCCTCTCCCCTTTGCCCATCCTCTCCCTGTGTGTCCTCCGTTTCCCGCTGCTGGTGGTCGGTGAGACGGAGGGATGGAGACACGGCCTGGGCTCTGCTCTCCTGCCAAGGACCTGTCACTGCACCTCTTCAAGCCTCGTTTTCTTCAAATATAAAATTGGAAATAACATTTTTTTGTTTGTTTGTTTTTGAGTATATTTTTTAAGATTTATTTATTTATTTTTAGACAGAAGGGAAGGGAGGGAGAAAGAGAAGGAGAGAAACATCAGTGTGTGGTTGCCTCTTATGTGGCCCCCACTGGGGACCTGGCCTGCAACCCAGGCATGTGCCCTGACTGGGAATCGAACCAGCGACCCTTTGGTTCACAGCCTGCGCTCAATCCACTGAACTACACCAGCCAGGGCTGTTTTAAAAGATTTTATTTATTTCTTTTTAGAGAGGGCGAGGGAGGGAGAAAGAGAGGGAGAGAAACATCAATGTGTGGTTGCCTCTCGCATGCTCCCCACTGGGGACCTGGCCTGCAACCCAGGCATGTGCCCTGAGTGGGAATCGAACTGGTGACTCCTTGGTTTGCAGGCTGGCACTCAGTCTCCTGGAGCCACACCAGCCAGGGCAGGAATAACGTTTTATATCTCAGTGAACTGGCTGCTGCATAAGTAGAGGTTCAATGAATATGTTTCCTTCTCTCCCTTCAGTCCCACAAGCTTGGATAGGAACCAGTGACCATATAGGAAACACGTGAGTGGCCTGACCGCTGTCATAGAATGAGCTGGGAGGAAGGGGTTAAAAATATTCTCCCGCCCTTGATTGCTCATTCCTAACCTTTGATTTCTCAAGTTGACCGGCCTGCCGAGCCCCTGGGACCCAGGCCTGGAACTGGAACTCTAGACTCTTGCTCAGGGTCCTTCAGCCTGGCCAGAGGACTTTGACAGCTCGGCCTGGAAGAAGGAGGGATGGGGGTGGGATGGGAGAGAGGGTGAGCTGAATTTCATATCTTTTGAACTTCTTAACAACTGTCGGAAAAAAGATGGAGAAGAAACTGAGGTTTGGTCTGACAATCAACTTATCCAAGGTCATAAGACTGGTAAGTCTCCTGATCTCAGCTCAGGAGAGTCTGAGGAAGACAAGAATGTAATGATGGCCTCCTGGGCGATCTCCCAGGGTTATTGAGGGTGTTTCTCTGGGACCTTCTGTGGACTAGGAACCACCCAGCAGTGTTCCCAGGGCCCTGGGCTCTCTTTTCCCTGGGTTTCCTGACTCGTGGACCAGCGCCTTTCTTCCCATCCTAGGCAGCTTCCTGTAGGAGGAGGAGAGAAGTGTGTGGGAATGGAAAGTAATTCTGATGCGGGTAACTCTGACATCGTGGAAACTCGGCAGTTCCTGCCCGGGTTAGAAGAGAAAGGGAGAGCCGTTGGAGAGGATGGCGGCACTGGTGCTGGTGGAGGCGGCGGTCGTAGTGACGGCGGTGATGGTGGGGGGTACTTGTAGTGATGGTGGTGCTGGAGTTGATGGTGGTGGCAGTGGTTGAGGCGCTGGTTGTATTGATGGTGGTGATCGGGGCGGTGATGGTGGAGGTGATGCCGGTGGTGGTGGAGCAGGTACTGTCGTGATGGTGATGTGGAAGTGCCGGTTGTGGTTACAGTGGAGCTGGTGTTGCAGTGATGGCGGTGACTGGGGTGGTAACGATGAGAATGGCAGTAATTGTAATGACGGCCATGGTTGTAGGGGTGGTGGTGATGGGGGTGGTGACGGTGGAGGTGGCGGACATGGTCATGGAAAGTGCTTCTTTCTCTGAATTTATTGCTCTGACCAACGTCCTCTGCCTCCCCTGGGAGCCAGGGCTCCGAGCATGAGCACTGTGCTCTGTGGAGCCCTCTTTCAGGTAGATGGAAAGGCCCACCTAGGACTTCAGCTGCTTCTCTGGAGGCCCAGGCCACGCTACAGACACTGGGCCCGGCAGGGTGGGGCAGGGAGGGCCCGTGGACGACTGCCACGAGGCTAGGAGTGTGTCAGCACTGTGAGCGCCACCGTGGAGAGAACGGGTGTCCGACTGAGGCCAGGTCAGGGCTCGGGGGGCTGTGGCTTGGGGACCTAATAGGAACTGCCTTTGAGGGACCGGCTTGAGGCTTTGGTCCCCTCAGGAAGCAAACCAAATTTACAGATCTTGGTGCGCAGCTAATGTCTAGCAACTGACCCTCTGAAAGAAAAACATTAAAAAAATTTTTTTTTAAATTTATTTTTAGAGAGAGGGGAAGGGAGGGAGAAAGAGAGGGAGAGAAACATCTATCAATCTGTTGCCTCTCACACGCCCTCCACTGGGGACCTGGCCCACAACTCAGGCAGGTGCCCTGACTGGGAATCGAACTAGCGACCTTTCAGTTCGCGGGCCGGCACTCAATCCACTGAGCCACACCAGCCAAGGTGGAAAGGAAAACATTTTTTAAAGCTCAGATTCATAGCGTTTGCGTATTTCCATGATATAAGTACTCCTACGGCAGCTGCGTTTAAGCTGCCCACGTGGTGTTACTGCGCGCGGAGTTGGGACCAGTCGTGGAGTAGTGCATGTACCTAGTGTTTCCGCACACGGGGCAATAGATGTAAGTAACCTCAGCAGCAGAGATAATAGGAAAGTGTAGTAAAAGATCTGGAAAGTGATGATTTTTGAGTTTTTATTGCCTTGGTTTATGATATAATGTATTTCGTGGTGAGTTTATATAACTTAATCTTTTAAAAAGATTTTACTTGCGCCCTGGCTGGTGTAGCTCAGTGGATTGAGCGCGGGCTGGGAACCAGGCAGTCCCGGTTCGATTCCCAGTCAGGGCACATGCCTGGGTTGTGGGCTGGGTCCCTGGTGGGGGCCACGTGAGAGGCAACCACGCATTGATGTTTCTCTCCCTATCTTTCTCCCTCCCTTCCCTTCTCTCTAAAAATAAATAAAATCTTTTAACAAAAAAAAAATAAAAATAAAAAATAAAAAGACTTTACTTACCTATTTTTAGAGAGAGGGGTATGGAGGGAGAAAGAGAGGAAGAGAAACATTGATGTGCAAGAGATACATTGATCGGTTGGTTGCCTCTCGCATGTCCCCAACTGGGGACCTGGTCCGCAGCCCAGGCATGGGCCCTGACTGGGAATCGAACCGGCGACCTTTCAGTTCACAAGCTGGTGCTCAATCCACTGAACCACACCAGCCAGGGCTATATAACTTAAATTTTAATTATGGCTGTTTAACAAATGGCTGGCAAACTTTCTGAACATTTTCATCTGACTCTCATGAGGGGTGGATGCGGCCTCCAGTACACCGCTGACGGCCTTTGCACACACGGCGTGGCTGTCCGAGGGACTGCAGCTGATGGGTGTTGCTTGGTTTCCTTCTTCTCCCCAGACGGATGTTTCCATTCCTGTCATTTACTGTGGCTGGGCTGGAGCCCACCAGCCATTACCGGATGTTCGTGGACGTGGTCTTGGTGGACCAGCACCACTGGCGGTATCAGAGCGGCAAGTGGGTGCAGTGTGGAAAGGCGGAGGGCAGCATGCCAGGTACGCGCCCCGTTTGGGGGGAGTGGGCACTCTTTCTCCAAGACTGGGCGCCCCCTGGTGGATCCAGAGGGAACCCCCTGCCCGTGCACCCGACACCTAGGATTTAAGTCCCCATCACACTCCATGCCATCCTACCCACCTCAACCCCTCCCACTTCTCGCTTCCGTTCTATTTGTCATCTCTTTCTGCTTTGCTCTGGCCCGTCTTCTGCTCTGTCCTCTGCCCACACCTCCCTTCGCCCTGCCTCGTCCGGTCGTTCCCCTGTGTCCTTTTGACATCCCTTTCAGAACAGGCAAAGGAGGCCCACATCACTGCGGGGCTGCGTGCCAAACAGGTTAACTGTCCACAGGAAACCGCATGTACGTCCACCCAGACTCCCCCAACACCGGAGCCCACTGGATGCGCCAGGAAGTGTCCTTCGGGAAACTAAAGCTCACGAACAACAAAGGGGCCTCCAACAACGCGACTCAGGTGGGACTCCTCCGCGAGCACTAACCCCGCCCCCAGCCCGGTCCGGAGGCCGCAGGGTGGCCTGCAGGCTGATACTGTTTTCTGGGGGTCACTTTTCTTTCCCTCTGACTCCGGCTTTTCCCCGCCCACCCTGAGGGGAAGATGAGATTGGAAGAAGCTGAATCCCAGGGCAGACAGGGCGCCACATTCAGGCTGACTCAGGCCAAGCCAGCCTGGGGCTCCCTCCCCCAAGTCCCCACTGCCCTCACTCGGGCGCCATGCTGGGCGTGGAGCTGGCACGTGTGACCCCAGGGGATGGTTGCCTCGAACAGCCCTGTTTGTGCTAATACCTCGGTCACAGTGGACATCTGGGGACCGGAAATGGGGCAAGAGGGTAGAATTGGTGCCTCCAAGGAGCTGGGGACTGGAGTTGGAAGGCCTGGGAGAAGTTATATGGTGGCAGGGCAAGGGATTGGACACACGACCTCAGATTGGGGGGACCCGGCTCCCCCCCTCACAACCTCCCTGCTCTCTCAGATGATTGTGCTCCAGTCCCTCCACAAGTACCAGCCCCGTCTGCACATCGTGGAGGTGAATGATGGGGAGCCAGAGGTGGCCTGCAACGCTTCCAACACACACATCTTTACTTTCCAAGAAACCCAGTTCATTGCCGTGACGGCCTACCAGAACGCCGAGGTGAGGGCCGCCCTGGCAGCTGAGTGTGGGCCTGCACCTGGGAGCGGGGGATGGGGAGAGTGGGGCCCCAGTCTCCCTTGGGAGGGATTTTGGAAGTTTCCTAGCCCCACACTCGGGACTCAGGACACTGTTTTCCCCCCTCTCTAGATTACTCAGCTGAAAATTGATAATAACCCTTTTGCCAAAGGATTCCGGGAGAACTTTGAGTCGTAAGTGTTACTGGTTTCAACCCACCTTGGCAGAGGCCTCCTCTGGGCCCCTCCTGAGACTGGGTGGGACCCCAGATGTGCTCAACACATTTCCCTCTCTGCCCGGAGGCTGGGAGAGGTTGGGATGGGTGCTGGAGAGTGGCTGGGCCAGGGAAGAAGGGCCTAGGGAGGGAGGCGCAACAGACAGGCTTGGTGGCCAGTATTGCTCTCGAGCCCTGTCTTCTTGCCTCCCATTTCTTTTTAGCATGTATGCATCTGTTGACACCAGTGTCCCCTCTCCGCCTGGACCCAACTGTCAATTGCTTGGGGGCGACCACTACTCTCCGCTCCTACCCAACCAGTATCCCGTTCCCAACCGTTTCTACCCCGACCTTCCTGGCCAAGCCAAGGATGTGGTTCCCCAGCCTTACTGGCTGGGCGCCCCCCGGGACCACAGCTACGAGGCTGAGTTTCGAGCAGTCAGCATGAAGCCTGCATTCCTGCCCTCGCCCCCTGGGCCCACCATGTCCTACTACAGAGGCCAGGAGGTCCTGGCGCCTGGAGCTGGCTGGCCTGTGGCGCCCCAGTACCCTCCCAAGATGGGCCCAGCTAGCTGGTTCCGCCCCATGCGGACTCTGCCCATGGAACCTGGTCCTGGTGCTTCAGAGGCGCGGGGGCTGGAGGACCAGGGCTCCACCTCGCTGTGGACTGAGATCACCCCCATCCGGCCGGAGTCTGGTGACTCGGGACTGGGCGAAGGAGACTCTAAGAGGAGGCGTGTGTCCCCCTATCCTTCCAGTGGCGACAGCTCCTCCCCTGCTGGGGCCCCTTCTCCCTTTGATAAAGACGCTGAAGGCCAGTTTTATAACTATTTTCCCAACTGAGCAGGTGACTCGGGGAAAGGAACAGAAACAGTGTTGTTAGGTCAGAGGACGTCACCTAACATAGACGACAGACTCAGGACCGAGCAGTCCGTGGCTCCCTCTGACCCTTCTCCTTTTGTAGTTGGTGGAGAAAGAGGGGGGCCGGAAAGGATTCCGGGATTCACTGGCTGCTCCTTGGCCCATGGTGAAACCTGAAAGGCGTGCTCCCTCCCTTGCCTGTGCCCTAACTACAGTCGTTTATCTGGTGCTGCTTCTGGCTGTGGGTTCCCAGCTGGAGAAGAGAAAACAGAACAAGAAGGTCTCGGACACACAGGAGCATCCTCGGTTCTGAGGGGCGGGCGGGTGGGGGGTTCGGGTGGGGAAGTGGAGGCTCAGTTCTCTTCCTCTGTAGAGGAACCTGCAGCATTTTTGTTTGCATATGTGTGAATCCCTCATCTGAAAATAAAGATACATGGATTTTATAACAGTCAGCTAGCCAAGGTCAGGGAGAGGACCCAGGTGACTTTGGGCAGCTGGCGTGGGCTCAGAGACAGCCAGGTCCAAGGGAGGGACTGGGGGTGGGGGGATGGTGCACGTCTCAAGAAGCAAGGTCTTGGGAGGGTTGGTTATGTGTGTGTGCACGCTGGTTTTCTTTTTTTTATTTTTGGAATGGGGTGGCTATTTATTGTACAGAGAATGGTGTCTGGATATATTTCTTTGTCTTCATCACTTTCTGAAAATAAACATGAAACTGTCAAGTGTATCCTGCTCTGGTGCCCGGGTGGGGGACCGAGGGACTGCACTGGGAACTACGAGCGCACTGAAGTTGTTCTGTGGGCTCCGGAACAGAACTGCCGAAGAACCTGCACCCCCTGGAAAACCCGAGTGACTTCATTCAGGGGTTACACTGCGTTAGAGCAAGAACACACGTCCTTCCTGCCTTCAGTGCTCAGACTGATGGTGTGTGCCCTCGCAAGGCGTCTCGGGACAGAGAACCGTTCCGCTGCCCGTGTGAGCATCCTGGCCCGTGGAGGGTAGGCGGGAGGGCAGGGCCAGGGCCAGAGGTGGGGGTGGGCGCCGGGCTCTGAGAGGAAGGATGGCCTTGATCTCTCTTTGCATGTATAGCAATTTTGCATCTCCGTCTTCATCTTAGGGTTGTTCAAGGGTTAAAGGAGTCACTGTAAATTGGACCACATGACACTGCCGTGTTTGTAGGTCAAGAACAGCCAAATACTGGCGACATCACGTGACTCAACCTAACACCTGTACAGGGGTCAGAACGCTGCCTGTCATTCTCCAGCTCTGTCTGCCCCTCTCTCTCTCTTTACATGCAGATGAATTGTGTCTGATACACACTTCTTTTTAAGGAATTTAAGCAATGAAGAAAAGTATAAAAGCAGCAATAAATTATCCCAAATCTTACCACCCAGCAGTAATTATCATTAATATTAGACGGATTAGATAGAGATACTTTTACAAAATTGGAAACATTCTGAAAATGCTTTTTCTTAACACTCAGCACGACTGAATTTTATTTAACAGAAATTTATAATAATGACAAAACCCCCAAACCTGTCTAACAAACCATCAACAACCCCCCGCCCCCCCCAAAAAAAAAGAAAACTCGCAAGGGAATGAAGAGAATGGCTGAACTCGAGCTTAACGTTTTCTTCCTGGTGAGAACTCTTCCCTGAAAGAGCGCCCCCAGCTGAGAAAGGAGCCGTGGGAGACGCAGAGTCACTAGGTCGCCTCAGCGCAGGCCAGGGCGCCCCCTCCTAATGGGGGAACGTCCTCCCGGACTCCGTGGTGGTAACGCAGTTCTGTTCGGAGGCCGGGAAACTTTGCTCCTGTCGCAGTTCGCATCTCTCCCCTTACCGGTCTCTACCCGGAGGCCACGGTCATCTCCACCGAGCCCGCGGAAGGAAGCGATCAGGAGACACGTTTGGGTCTGCCTCCTGCGGTGCGAAAGCTCAGCGTTTTGTACGTGGCATCAGGAGTTCCCACACTGGGCTCCGCGAGTGCAGGCTGTTCCTCCCCCTCCCCGCCCCTTGGGGGTCGCTCTCTGGAGATTAGGGTCTCGACTTGGGCCCATTCCCTTTCTTGGGGAATTGTTGGTATCACGGTACTCCTCCCCTCACTGATCGTCGATGGGCTCCGTTATATAATGAGGTGAAGGGGGTTGCGATTGAGTCACATTCCATCATTTTTTTCCAGAAACCTGGCCGTATGTGTTTTGATGCTGTGTCATAAAGGTTCATTACTATTATTTCTTCTCTATTAAATGTACCTTGTACTGATACATGTATTACTGAATATATGAATATATTATATATCACTATCATATGTACACACGCAGAGTCCTTAGTTAATGTAATGCATTTTACCTTAAATATTATATGGTCTGGCATTAATATTCCCATCTGTACTTTGTTTTCATTGGAGTTTATATGATAAATTTTCTCCTATTTGGTTGATAATGTCTTAGTTTCATTTTTGTTGTAGTTATGCCTGTCAGGAAGCAAACTAATGGATTTAAAAACACATTTTATGACTCTTTACTTAAACTATTTTCTATTTATTTACAAATATAATGATCACATTAACTCACTACACAACTCAACACTAATAATAAAACCTAAACACTAATAATAATCAGAGCTAGTTATATATTACTCCATCCCATCTCCAATGTTTTCTTTATAGATAACAAGTATCTTGAACTTTGTATTTATCTTTTTCTTGCTTTTAAAATTGTGTTAACAGCCCTATTGAGCACTAGCCTGCAAACCAAAAGGTGGCAGGTTCGATTCCCAGTCAGGGCACCTGCCTGGGTTGTGGGCCAGGTTCCCAGTTGGGGGCATGCGAGAGGCAACAGATCAATGTATCTCTAACAAATATCAATGTTTCTCTCCCTCTCTTTCTTTCTCCCTTGCCCGCTCTCTAAAAATAAATAAATAAATAAAATCTTAAAAAAAATAAAATAAATAAAATTGTCAACACTTTTTGTATCTCATCACATTATTTAGTTTTAGTTGTTTTAAGTTTTACAGAAAACGTGTGTCTATATATCTTATATTATCTTTCTATGCATGAACAGGGAATATATCTTCATTTATTTGGTCACCCTTACGGTCCTTCAGTAACATTTTATAATTTATAAGTATAGGCCTTGTACATCTTTTATTAGATTTATTATTAGGTATTTTTTCCTCTATAAAATGTATCTTTTAAAAATAAGTTTCTTAATTCTTCATTACTGGTGTATAGAATTACAGTTGGTTTTTTCATGCTGAGCTTAAGATCCAGCCACCTTGCTAAGTAAACCATCTTATTATGTTTCAATGCTTTGCTATAAATTCATGTTTTCTCTATGGCTTGTCAGATTATTTCAAATAATGACAGTTTTATTTCCTCCTTTCTAATCATTGTGCTTCTATTTTTTCTCCTCTTACTGTGCTAGCCAGAACTTCAAGGACTAGTTTCTTGCCTTTGGGGGGATGATTCCTGCCCTCAATTTATTCCATTTTTTCCCTTATATTGGTTTGGCATTTCTGTAATTTGTTTCTATTAGTTAAGTGGTTACTCCATACATTTAATATGCACATTTAATCTAACAAACTTGAGTGACATTTTGCATTCCCTTCTGGCCATTAGAACAATTTTAGATCACCTTATTTCTGATCTTCCTCCTCCTGACATACTATTGTTTTTCCTCTCAACTTGCAATTTTTTAAAATTTTTTATTTTATTTATTTATTTTATTTTTAGAGAGGGGAAGAGAGGGAGAGAAACATCAGTGTGCGGTTGCCTCTTGTGTGCCCCCCACTGGGGACCCAGCCTACAACCCTGGCATGTGCCCTGACTGGGAATCCTGCCAGTGACCCCTTGGTTCATAGGTGGGCACTCAATCCACTGAGCCATACCAGCCAGGGCTCAATTAACTGATTTTGAACATTTCAGTTTTCTTATTTTAATCCTCACAGATTACACTCCTACATTACTTTACTGAGACAGTAGTTGTTGGGGCTTGTTTTTATGTTACCATTCTTTTGTTCACTTTTTATTTTTGCATTTCTACCTCTTTTTCTAGGATCACTTTCCTACTTCTCAAACTAAATCTTTTATGAGTTCTTTTAGAGAAGGGCTCTTTGTAAGTCCCTCACCTGCTTGTTTCTTTTAAAGATTATTATATTCCCCTCATTACTGAATGATAGTTTTGCTGAGTACACAATTTTAAGTGCACAGTAATTTTTTCTTAACATTTTATGGAAGTTGTTCCACTGTCTTCTGGCTTCCATTATCGTTAGTGAAATCTGTTGTTACTCTAATTAGTGTTCTTTTGTAGGTCATCTGTCTTTTTCTTTCTGCTTTCCAGATCTTCTATTTATATTTGATGCCCTACAGATTCACTATTATGAGAAGGTATGAATTTATTTTTTGATCATATTTGGGATATATTGTGATTACTGGATCTGCGTATTCATGGTTTTCATTAGTTCTGAAATTTTTTATTCCTTATCTCTTTAAATATATATTTTTTTCATTTTCTCCAATTTCCCTCTTTGGGATGCCAATTAGATGGATGTCAGACATTCTCATTCTATTATTTTTCATGTCTCAAAACTTTCTATTGTATTTCTTTCCCCTGGTTTCTCTTTACTGTGTTCTGGATAAATTCTTGGGATATATATTTTAATATATTTAATATATAGTTTAATTCTATTTTTAATTGTATCTAATATGCTGATTAACCCATCCATTGAGATTTTTTCAGTTTACAGAACACTTTCACAAGTATTTTACTTATCCCTATTAGGTTTTAATATTATGCTTTGCATTTCTGTAAGTTCATTTTTCTAATTTATACTATCCTGATGGTTTCTTGTTGTATGTGTTTTTAAAAAGATTTTATTTATTTATGTTTAGACAGAAGGGAAAGGAGGAAGAGAGGGAGAAAAACATCAATGTGTGGTTGCCTGTCACACACCCCCTACTGGGGACGTGGCCTACAACACAGGCATGTGTCCTAACTGGGAATTGAAGCAACAACCCTTTGGTTCACAGGCTGGCACTCAATCCACTGAGCCACACCAGCCAGGGCTTTATGTTTTTCTTTACAGTTGCATTTTTTGTTCCTGTAAAACATTCTATACATGGCCATTCTGTGTTTTGTATTTGACAGTTCTAACAGTTGCAGTCTTTGTGAAGGGTGGTGATAGGCATGTTATCTAAATAAATTGTTTCTTCTGATTTTCACTCATAGTGGGTTTGCCTTCTTGCATAGTTGGTGACTTTCTTTTGTAAGGTCATGTTTTAACCAATCAAAGTCCTATAAGACTAACTCGGGGAAACTTTCTACCACTGATGTTGCCTCTTATTCGACAGATGTGGAACACCAAGTTGGTGTTCCAACTGAAACCTAGATTTTTCTCTCCAGCAGTGTACTTGACCTTCTTGGCTCAGGACTCCCAACAAGTGAGACAGAAGCGTCCATGCTTCTAAGGGCTAGGCCCAGAACTGGAACAGCATCACTCCCACTATAACCTATTGGTTAAGAGCAGCTCATATACAGGGGGAAGGGAAATGATTTCCCCTCTGGATGGGAGGAAAGGCATGTGCTGCCTAGCCATTGTGCTGGGATATTTCCTTTGCCATCAGCCTGGGCACTGTCTTCATGTTTCTCTTGTGTTGGATATCCTGTTTCCTGGATCACATGTCTTTTTCTTTCTTTGTTTATTCTCTTGTTTTGTTGAAGGATCTTTCCCCCATTTTTTCCTAAAGCTGTTTTCTAGTACATAAGAGGTAAAACTTTGGGGTTTTTAATGTGTCTGAAAATATCTTGGTTTTACATGCACATCTGAGTGATAGCTTGATTGGGTATAAAAGCCTAGGTTGGAAGTAATTTTCTCTTAGAATTTTTAAAGCATTTCTTCATTGTCTCTTAGTTTTCAGTATTGCCCTTAAGAAGTCTGATACCATTTTGGTTCATGATCTTTTGAGTACTCTCTTTATCCCCAGTGTTTTGAACATTTTAGATTATATACCTTGGTCTGAAACCTTTGGTTTTTGTGTTTTGTTTTGTTTTTTCATTTATTACTCTGGGGCACCCAATGAGACATATCAATTCAGAGAGTCTGTCCTTCACTCTTAGAAACTCTCCATTTTATCTTATTTTTTTCTCTCACCTCCTTTAAATCATACAATAGATATCCTAAGTTGATACTATAATTTTATGTTCTTGCTTTAATCATTTTTCTTTTTATTATAATTTTAAAGAGTTTCTAAGCTTATTTTTGATTCTGCTATTGACTTTTAAATTTCTCCTATCTTGTTTTTAATTCTAAGAACTCTTTCTTATTCTCCAAATGTTCTTATAGCACCCTGTATTTGTTCCATGGACAAATTACCCTTTTATATTTCTGAATATATTAATTGAAGAGGGAAGTTCTTTTTTCTTCTTGTAGTATCTCTGTTTTTTCAAAGTCACTTTTTTTCTGCTTGGTTTTTTTTTTAACTTTTTAAAATTGATTTTGGAGAGAGAAGGGAAGGGAGAGAGAGAGAGATCAAGAGAGATTGATTTCTTGCTCCATGCATCCATGCATTCATTGGTTGATTCTTGCGTGTGCCCTGACCGGGGATTGAACCCACAACCTTGGCATATCAGGACAATGCTCCAGCCAACTGAGCCACCTGGCTAGGGCTGGCTGTTTATTTTTCAGTCTTTCATATTAGAGGCTTTGCTCAAATATTTGGTGACTCTTGGAAGTCGATTCATATTTAAGAACAAATGAATATATGGAAAAATTGTTCATATATAAGAATAAGGCATACTATGAAGAAGAAAAAGAAGGAGGAGGAGGAGGTGGCACTAAAAATCTACATGAGAGATCTTATGTGTATACAGGGATGGGGATAGGTTAATCAACTTCTCTTCAGGGTGATATGAAAGGAGGATCAGATGGGAAAATGCAGTGGTGTGCCAGAGCCACCTTGTACCAACTTACAATAGCTGAATGTGCACATATTTTCCAACTCTGTATTTAGTGACATCATAGAGGTAGCTTGAAATTGTCCATGGGAGTATTTACACTATGGAAATCAGCAAACACCACAAACAAGGGAACACTTCCTCCTAGAGTGCTGGTTGTTAAACACTCACCACCATGCCACTGGGAGCTGGTTTATTAGGTTGGGGTTCCCACAATGTTAGTCTATGGAGCTCTTTTCTCCTGAGCTATTATTCAGTTCTTTTTAGACTTACAAATTTCTTCCTAGCTGGCTCTGTGCTAGGAATGGAATATGAGAAGAGAAATTGAGGGTCCGATATTTTCTTTTACAAACTTTCACTTAAACTTTCTGCTTTCAGCTTTGCCTTACCCCTTTCAACACTGTCATGGGTATTCCCAAGTCCCATGACTGTTCTCATTTTATTCAGAGATGTTCTTTTAAGTGATGTTGGTAGTGAGATTGTTGCTTGTCTACTCAGGGTGGGAAGTGGTCATGGGCATCTTGATACTTCTAATGGCAGACTTTTAGCCAATCCAACAATTTTTAGTACCATGCTTCAACTCCACCATCCACTGTGCCTGATACTCCCAAGTCCTGAGCCTTTCAGTGTTATTTGGTGGTAAATCAGTTTACTTCTTGTTAATCCTGTCTGTGGTTATTTCAGGCTGTAGCTGTGGTTGTCATTCCATCTTGCTTAATCAGATGCTTCTCTCTCTGCTTTCTATATTCCAAAAATTTGTTGAAATTCATTGCTTGCTTTTTCCCTCCTCTACTGTTCTCTTTGCTTCTGTGGTTCCATACATTAAGAAAATTCCTATATTTTTATTTTGGTAAATAATATACAAATTTTAGGCCTGGCTGGTGTAGCTCAGTGGATTGAGCGCGGGCTGGGAACCAGAGGGTCCCGGTTCGATTCCCAGTCAGAGCACATGCCTGGGTTGCAGGCCAGGTCCCCAGTGAGGGCCATGTGAGAGGCAACCGTACATTGCTGTTTCTCTCCCTCTCTGTCTCCCTCCCTTCCCCTCTCTCTAAAATAAATAAATAAAATCTTTAAAAAAAATAATATACAAATTTTAAACTAAATACTCTTCATCAATTTTGAATGGAACCTTGAACATCTTTTTAACTTTCATAAGCTGGCCTTCTCCTCATTTTAGGAAAGTTTTGTTTAATTTTGTCTTTGATTACCTCTCATCCAGTTCGTGTTTATTTTTCAGGGACATCTGTGACTCTTTGACTTGACTGCTACCCTCTATTTCTCTTCCTTTTACTTTATTTGAATCTCTTAAAACATATTCCGTACTCTGGGAGGGATTTCCAATTTTATCTTAGAAATGGGATATTAATTTGAGGGTGAATGGAGACTAATTTCTAAGGAGACAGTGATCCAGAAAGTTAAATTACCTGTACTTATGATTTACACGAATGCCTTTTTGATTGTCTGTGGTTACAGCTATGTCTTAATATGTTGTTTTAAAAGAGTTAATAATGGCAAGAGTTATAAATAGCTGGGCATAAAAGTAACTGTTGGGGTCAAGATGCAAAACTACATTAAACACTAGTTTAATCTTTTCTCCGGTTCAGCAGAACCCAGTCTGTTTGAGTTACTAATTCTAGATTACTAGAGGTTCCTCCAAGTAGAGAAAAGGGGCAGAGGAATTGCTTCAGGAAATATCTGAGGCAATACAACTGCCTATGCTCCTATCCTTATGTGACGAATACCTTTATGTGATGAAAGAGATATTGTGGCGTAGATAGGTGGCTGAATCATCTCCAAACACACCAAATCATAATGGGTTTTCACTACACTGATTTGGTTTTCCCTCGATTCAATTGTGCTCTTCAGAGCCTTCACTGGGAGTTAAAAATTATGTTATTGAATTTTAGTTTCCTTTTTAATTTTGTCTTATCTCATCCATCTCCCTTTCATCCTGTCCTACTATTTTTGTATCTCAGTTTTCTCCTAAGAGAGTTCTTTATTTCACTGAGGATCCTGAATAGTTCCCTGGAATTTTCTTTTGGATCTTGAAATGGCAAGATGATCAAGTGAGGCAACTTACTATAGGGGCTTATTAGCTATAAATCAATTAAATGAATAGTTGAACTACAGCACTTTGGGGACAAAATAGTAGATATTTTGTCTTTGGACCATACTTCCCCTTTATTAAAAACTCTATCCACACCCTCTTCTTTCCAGGGATTAAGCCCCTGGAGACCATGTTTATATGATGTGCCCCTGTCCCACCTCATACCTCATCATCGCCGATTGGAAGAGGGTTGACACAGGAAGGAGCTGAGGCTGGGAGTCATGAGTTAGTTTGGGTATTGCTTGAGTTTGAGTTGTATGCACTTCGGGGCATCAGGGCAGTGAAGTACCGGTACTTGACTGCCCTGCCGTATATGAAAATGGAGAGAATGCAGTTTGTGGAGAGAGGAACAGAAGAAGATGTGCGAAGAGGTAGCTACATATTTGGTAACTACATATTTGATAACATGTAAGAGAGGGAGTGAGTGATAGCAAAAGCAAGAGTGAGAGTGAGAAAGAACTTCCTGGTTCCAGTTCCTCTTAAGGTCCTACTGAACTTCCTCTCTTGGTCCTCTGAGCCACACCCTCGTGATAACATTTTCCCTTCAGCTTGGAGTGGGAGTCTGGGACTAAGACAACCTGGATTAAGACATCCCTTCCCAGTCATAATAAACAGATCACATCATTGTGAGTAAGAGGATGAAGACGATGTGGCACATTTTGTTCCTGTAGTGGGAGGGCTTGCATCTAGCTCATCCCAGAGCACTATCAGATGATTAGGAACAAAGTGAAAAGGTGTGGGGGTGGGTTAGGGTTGGGGGGGACAGAGACCACATCTTCATTTGACCCCTGTGGAAATTATTTTCTGATCCATCAGAAGGTTGACCTTGATACTCCTAGGTCCTGCTGAAACATTAAGCACTGGTTCTGTATGAGTAACAAAAGCTCGAAAAGCTCAGCCAGTTCTTAACTATGGAGTTAAAGGTGAGAGCGAGCGAGCAATCAGAAGCTTCTCGTTGGGTGGTTAGGACCACAACCATCATCATCATATTCAGGGCCTGCTTGTTCTTCATCTTCAACGCTAGCCAGGGAAATCCTAGAGCTGCAGACCTGTTAAAAAGAAATGGGCATACTTTTGGACGGATGCTGTGACTTTGGAGGAACAGTAGGTTGCCTTTTAAAAGGGAGAACACTGAGTGAGATTCACCTAGATAGGCAGCAAACCTGTGGAGCTGAGAGCAGGTTGACAGGGACCAGAGGACACTCTCCAAGGGGGCCCTTGAACATTGCCGGGGCCAGAGAGCATTCTTGGATGCTATACTCAATAACAACTTTATTCTTCTCAAGCATTATATTGTGAAAATTTCAAACATAAAAAAACCCTCAGAGTTAACAGTTGTGAACATTATGCCATATTTCTTCATCTCTTTCTTTTCAGATATATTTTAAAGATTTTATTTATTTTTTTTAAAGAGAGGAAGGGAGGGAGAAAGAGAGGGGGAGAAACATCAATGTGTGGTTGCCCTTTGTGCGCCCCACACCGGGGACCTGGCCTGCGATCTAGGCATGTGCCCTAGGTTCATAATTTACTTTAAAATATATCTGAAAAAAAAAATAGCCATGGCTGGTGTGGCTCAGTGGATTGAGCACTGGCCTGAGGACCAAAGCGTCTCTGGTTCAATTCCCAGTCAGGGCACATGCCTGGGTTACGGGCTGGGTCCCCAGTGGGGTCACATGAGAGGCAACCACACATTGATGTTTCTCCCCTTCTTTTTCTCCCTCCCTTCCCACTGTCTAAAAATGAAATAAATAAAATCTTTAAAGTAAATTATGAATATTATGATATTTTACCTCCAAATATTTCACTCTGTATTTCTTGAAATAAGGACCCTTTTTTACATAACCACAGTGTCATTATCACACCTAACAAAATCAACAATAATTCTAATATATTCCCATTGTAAGTTATTTTTTAATTTGAAGGAACTTTTATTTTTTTTATTTATTTTTTTTAAGATTTTATTTATTTATTTTTAGAGAGAGGAGAAGGGAGGGAGACAGAGAAGGAGAGAAACAGCAATGTATGGTTGCCTCTCACATGGCCCTCACAGGGGACCTGGCCCGCAACCCAGGCATGTGGCCTGACCGGGAATCGAACCGGGACCGTCTGGTTCCCAGCCCATGCTCAATCCACTGAGCAGAACTTTTATTTTTTTAATTACATTTTATTGATTATGCTATTACAATTGTCCTGATTTTTCCCCCTTTGTCCCCTCCACCCAGTGCCCCCTACTCCCTCAGGCAATCCCTCCACCATTGTTCATGTCCATGGGTCACGCGGTTAAGTTTTTTGACTACTCCATTTCCTATATTGTACTTTTACATCCCCATGGCTATTTGGTAACTACATATTTGTACTTCTTAATCGCCTCACCTCTTCACTCACTCTCCCCTTCTCTTCTCCCATCTGGCAACCTTCCAGTAACTAACTTCTTTTCTCTTGCTTTTAAGAGTCTTTATCTTTAACATTTGATCCTTTAATAATGATGTGTCTGGAGGGGACCTCTTTGCATCCAGCATAATTTGGACACTCTGAGCTTCCTGGACTTGCATATTTATTTCCTTCACCAAATTAGGGAAGTTTTCTTTCATTATTTTTTTTCAGATAAATTTCCAATTTCTTGCTCTTTTTCTTCTCCTGGCACTCCTATGAGGCAAATGTTGGATCTTATAAAATGGTCCCAGGAGCTGTTTATACTATCCTCATTTTTTTAAAAAAAGATTTTATTTATTTATTTTTAGAGAGAGGAGAAGGGAGGGAGAAAGAGCAATGTGTGGTTGCCTCTCACGTGGCCCTCACTGGGGACCCGGCCTGCAACCCAGGCATGTGCCCTGACTGGGAATCGAACCGGGACCCTTTGGTTTCCAGCCCACGCTCAATCCACTGAGCGACACCAGCCAGGTCTACTATCCTCATTTTTTAAAATTCTTTTTTCTTGTTGCTCTGTATGGTTGTTTTTTTGCTTCCTTATGTTCCATATCATTGATTTGATTCTCAGTTTCGGCCCTTCTACTATTGTTTCCCTGTAAATTGTTCTTTATTTCAATTAGTGTATCCTCCATTTCTGGCAGGGTCTTTTTTATGCTGCTGAGGTCCTCAATAAGTTCCTCAAGGATCCTTATAAACACTGTTTTGAACTCTGCATCTGACAGATTGTTTATCTCCATTTCATTTAGCTCTTTTTCTGGACTTTTGATCTGTTCTTTCATTTGGGCCATGTTTCTTTGTTTCCTCATTTTGGCAGCCTCCCTGTGTTTATTTCTATGTATTAGGTAGAGCTGCTTTGACTCCATGTCTTGGTAGTGTGGCGTAATGTAGTAGGTGTCCTGTAGGGTCCAGTGGCACAGCTTCCCCTATCACCCAAGCTGGGTACTTGAGGTGTGTCCTTTGCATAGGCTGAGTACACCCTCTCCCTGTAATTGAGCCTTAGTTGCTGTTGGCAGACTGATGGGAGAGATTTACCCAGGCCAGTTAGCTGCAAGGACTGGCTGTGACCACTGACCACCAACCTCCACCCTCCATGGAGGATCAGTTGTGCAGGGGCAGGATGGTGGTGCTCCGATGTGGTCTGTAGCTGTCTATGGGTACACTGGCCCTGGGGTTTCCCTCGGGTAGTGCAGACCCCACCTGTGTTTGGCCCGGGACCACCCTGCCTAAGCAGTAAAGCAATCTAAGATGGCTGCTACTTGTGCTGGGCTTAGAGATCCCCAGGTGAAGGCAAGCTGTGACTCTACTCTGGCTGCTGCTAGGGCTTATGAAGCCAGTTGTTGCTCGTTCGATGGGATTTAGGAGCAAGACCAGCTATTGTTATGGAAAAGCAGCTTGGGTGGGCCTGTAAATTGGGTGGCGTAGAGCCTCTGTGGATCTCCAGTGTTAGCCAGGTTGATGGAGTCTCAGATGCAACACCAGCCTACTGGCTCTGTGAGGGGAGGGCTCAGCAAAGGGACCATGGCCTCTGCGCACCCCATTGCCAGACACTCCAGTCTCTCCCTGTATGCCACTGGTGCACTTTGATCTGCCACCCGGTGCTGGAGTTCAGAGGGAGCAAGTCTCAGAAGGTGAGTCTGTGTGGATTCCTTAAGAGAAACTGCTTAGGGCTCCAGCAGCCTCCTCCACCGACAATCCCTACTGGTTTTCGCAGCCAGAAGTTGTGGGGACTTATCTTCTTGGCACTGGGACCCTGGTCTGGGGAGACTGGTGTGGGTTTGGGACGTTTCACTCCTGAGATATGCCTCTAATATTTTTATCTACATGGGTGTGGGGCCCCTTTCGGCATCCACACCCCTTCTACCTATCTGGATGGATGCAGTTTCTTCAATTCCGTAGTTGTCAGACTTCCATTCAGTGCGATTTCTAATGTTCTTGAGTGATGGTTGTTCTATATTTTAGTTGTAATTTTGATGTGGTTGTGCGAAGAGGTGAACCATGTCTGCCTATGTTGCCATCTTGACTGGAATCCCCAAGTTCTTATTCACATCAACCGAACTGAACCATACCCCAAATGTCTTTCATGGTTGGTTTGTTTGTAGGGCTCCAAAAGTCCACACCTTACATTTGGTTGTTATTTCTCTGAAGCATCTTTCAATATGGACATTTACCCCTGCCTTGTATGTATGTGTATGGGATCCCATTAGAATGCAGAGTCTGGCTGTGCAGCTAGAACTTTTTCACAAATGTACATTGAAAGAGATTATAAATGAAACTCAGCTTTGGCTGGTGTGGCTCAGTGGATTGAGTGCTGGCCTGAGAACCAAAGGGTTGCTGGTTTGATTCCGAGTCTAGGGCACATGCCTGGGTTTTGGGCCAGGTCCCTAGTAGGGGGCGTGCCAGAGGCGACCACACATTGATGTTTCTCTCCCTCTCTTTCTTCCTCCTTTCCCCTCTCTCTAAAAATAAATAAATAAAATCTTTTAAAAAATGAAATTCTGGCAAAAACTTGGTGTCATATCTTCAAAGATAGAGCGCCTATCTGCTATATAGCCTCTACTTGTAGACCACCTACTCACCCTAAATCCAGAAGTCTCCAAGGAAAAGAAATACATTTTTTTCTTTGAGCTACTTTCTTTGAGGTCTCTTTGGTATAGCAGCTTAACCTGTCCTAATCAGTGCACCCCCCTCCCCATTAAGTCATCAAGGGAAATCCATGCATGAGAGATCAAATGGATGGTTATTATCATAACGCCATCTGAGTAGCCCGTTAGTTCCCCACTTATTTGCAGTACCACCATTACCATATATCAAATTCCAAGGTGCACACTGGTATCTTTCTAGACATTTTCCTCCTTTGTAGTTTTGTGTTGCATAGCGATGTTTCAGTCAACAGCAGACCACTTACATGATGGTGGTGCCATGAGGTTAGAATGAAGCTGAAAAGTTCCTATCACCTGGTGATGTCTCGTCGTAATGTCATAGTCATTACAACGTCATAGCTAGCACAGTGTCGCAGTGTGACGCGTTACAGAAGCGCTTGCCATTGTGTGAGCATTGCCTACAGTGTTCAGTACAGGAATGTGCTCTACAGGTTTGTAGCCGGGGAGTTGTAGGGGAGCAGAATTCATCACCCTAAAATACATCTATTTGGCATAAGAGTTATTTTAGGCTGGTTAATTTTAAGAAATAGCAGACATGCCCTGGCTGGTGTGGCTCAGGGGATTGAGTGCCAGCCTGCCAATCAAAGGGTCACTGGTTCAATTCCCAGTCAGGGCACATGCCTGGGTTGTGGGCCAGGTCCCTAGTAGGGGGCACATGAGAGGCAACCACACATTGATGTTTCTCTCCTCTTTCTCCCTCCCTTCCCCTCTCTAAAAAATAAATAAATGAAATCTTTAAAAAAATGAAATGAGTCTCTTATAGATCGCATATAGATGGATAATAGTTTTTCACCCCCTGCCAATCTGTCTTTTAATTGGTGTCTTTGGATCATTTATTTATTTTTTTCCCCATAATTTAATTATATTTTACTATTTATGCTATTACAGTTGTCCCAATTTTTCCTTTGTAGATCATTTAGACCATTTCTTTTTTTCTATAAATTTTTCTCTCAGAACTGCTTCATCCCATAAACTTTGATATGTTGTCTTTTTTTTTAATTTGAGAGAGAGGGGAAGGAAAGGAGAGAGAGAAGGAGATAAACATCAGTTGGCTGCCTTCTGTATGTGCACAAACCTGCAACCCAGGCATGTGCTCTGATCTGGAATCGAACTGGCAAACTTTTGGTTTGCAGGACAATGTCCAGCCAACTGAGCCACACTGGCTGGGGCTGTTGTTTTTTCATTTTCGTTTAGTTCAATGTATTTTTACAATTTCCTCTGAGACCTCCTCTTTGTCACATGGATTATTTAGACATATGCTGTTTAGTTTCCTAGTGTTTGGAGATTTTCCCGGTATCTTTCTGTTATTAATTTTTAGTTTGATTCCACTATGGCTGAAGAACGCAGTCTGCATGATTTTAATTCTCTTAAAATTGTTGAGTTTGTTTTAGGGCCCAGGATGTGGTCTGTGTTGCTATCTGTTTTGTGGGCACGTGAAGAAAATATGTAATTTGCTGATGTCAGTGAAGGGTTATAAATGTCAATTAGATCATGTTGATTAATGGCGTTATTAAGTTCTCCTGTAAACTTGCTGATTGTCTTTCCAGTTGCTCTATCAATTGTGGAGAGAGGATTGTTGAAGTCTCCCATATAATTGTGGATTTGTCTGTTTCTTCCTTCGGTTACAGCAGGTTTGGGCTCACGTACTTTGTGGCTCTGTCCTTCGGTGCTCACACATTTAGGGTTTCTATGTCATCTTGGTAGATTAACCTTTTCATCGTCTCTGTTTCTGGTAATTTGCTTTGAAGTCTACTTTATATGATATTAATATAGCCACTTCTGCTTTCTTTTGATGTTTGAGTGATATATCTTTTCCATCCTTTTGCTTTCGATCTGTCTAGGGGGTTATATCTGGAGTGAGTTTCTTATAGACAGCATATAGTTGAGTCACATGTTTTCATCCATGCTGCCAGTCTGTGTGTTTTCATTGGTAGATCGATACCATTTACTTTTAATGTAATTACTCATGTGTCATGAATTAAGCCTGCCATTTCATTTTTTATTTTAGGATTGTGCCATTTGCTTTTAATTGATCTGCTTTCTTTTATCTGTCTTACTTGAGCATATTTTAGAATTTTATTTAGATTTATTTAGAGTATTTTTGAATATACCTTTGAATAGCTTATTTTAGTGCTCACTTTAGTTATTATATAGCATGTATATCTTGTCGCAGTCTACTAGTGTTGTCATTTCGCCCAATGGAATAAAATATAGAAATCTCACCTCCCTTTATGTCCCTTACGCTTCCCATTTTTAGTACAATTGTCTTAAATATCTTCTCTAAATACATTTAGATCCACTTCAGGCAATGTTATAATTTTTCCTTCAACCATCAAATATAATTGAGAAAACTCAAGAGGAGAAGAAAAGCTTATTGAATTTTTTCATATATTTGTTTACCATGTTCTCTCTTCCTTCCTGATGTTCCAAGTTTCCTTTTTTTGTAGTGTCCTTTCTGTTTAGAAACTTCCTTTGGTCATTTTTTTAAAGGGTAGCCCTATTGGGAACAAATTCCTGGTTTTTCTTTATCTGAGAATGTCTTGATTTTTCCCTCATTCCTAAAGGATATTTTCTTGCTGAATGTAGAATTCTGGGCTGGTGGTTACGTTCTTTAAGCACTTGGAAAACATGGCACTTCCTTCTGGTCTCCATGGTTCCTGATGAGAAATCCATTTCCAGTTGCATTTCCCCTATAGGAAAGGTGTCATTTCTCCCTCAAGAGAAACACTTTCAAGACTTTTTCTTTGTCTATCTTTCAGAAGTTTGACTGTGATTTGTCTTGGTGTGGATTTCCCATTTGGAGCTCACTCAGCTTCTTGAATATAAGGTAGAAGCCGTATATCTTTTGCCAGATTTGCAACCCTTTCAACCATTATTTCTTCAAGTGCTTTTTTTTTAAAATTATTCTATTGTTGTTCACTTACAGCTGTCTGCATTTACCCCCAACCCCAACCCCAGGCAAACCCACCTCCCTCCCTTGCTTCCACCCTCCCCCTTGGTTTTGTCCATGTGTCCTTTATAGCAGTTCCTGAATACCCTTGCCCCCATTATCCCCTTCCCCCTCCCCTCTGGTTACTGCCAGAATGTTCTAAACTTCAATGTCTCTGGTTATAATTTGTTTCTCTGGTTGTATTTTGCTTGCTTACCTCACAAGCGTCTTGGCTGTGGCTGATCTGAGTTCCCTGGTAGCTGATCTGGCCATGGTGCCTTCTCTCATGAGTCCTTATATAAAACCCCTTAACATTTCATATAGTAAAGGCTGCGTGATGATGTACTCCTTGAACTTGACCTTATCTGAGAAGCACTTTATCTGCCCTTCCATTCTAAATGACAGTTTTACTGGATAGATTATTCTTGGTTGTAGGTCCTTGCTATTCATGATTTGAAATATTTCTTTCCAGCCCCTTCTTGCTTGGAAGATCTCCTTAGAGAAATCCGCTGACAGTCTTATGGGAATTCCTTTGTAGGTAACTGTCTCCTTTTCTCTTGCTGCTTGTAAGATTCTTTCCTTATTCTTGACCTTGGGTAATGTTATTATGATGTGCCTTGGTGTGTTCCTCTTTGGGTCCCGCTTCTTTGGGGTTCTCTGAGCTTCTTGGATTTCCAGGAAGCCTATTTC